>APFE031427434.1:0-10277 GCA_000404065.3 Pinus taeda
CTATATCAGGGCAAAAGAAAACCTGCATCAAACCCTCCAGAAATAAGAACCATATCTGGATCATAACTCTTTGCAACAGGAACCAAAACATGGTCCCAAACAGCAAGGTAATCTGCATCTCCACATTTTCCTTGCTCCCAAGGAACATTTATATTGTATCCCGCTCCTTTCCCTTCTCCAATTTTGTCATAGAACCCATCATCTCCTCCTGGATAGAATGTTCCTGCATCAAATCTGATAAGAGAGAGAACCTAGATTAAAGTTTGACATATTGTAAGGCTTCTAATATAGATAACCAGGCAGCCAGAAAACACAACATAAAAAATGTACTTCATTTCAGGATACTATCTGTAAGGACCAAATTGCCTAAACATAACATTTGGTAATCAAGACAAAATGAATGTTCTGAATACAAAGGTTAGATAACACTACGGTTCTTAAATGCTTTCCATCGATAAGTGATTTCTCTAGTGAGAGAAACAAACTATGTTAATGTCCACTAATGGCCAAAATAGGTCAACCATCAAAGGTACACAAAATACTGCAAATAATAATAGCAAAATCAGTAGTAGCTTGTGTGAGAACTTCTAGAAAATTGGAAATACAAATGAACGGAACAGAAAATTTATCAAATCTGTTGGCCTTTAATACTATAAAAATAAAGTTGAATCAAAGGATGTGAATACAAAAGGAACAAAGTTTCAGCTCATCAAATTCTGGTCACAGAACATCCAGATTTCACTTTGTGGCCACACCAGGCTGTTCTACTAAGTTTACGTTATGTATAAGATCAGTTGGGCAGTTGACCTGAATCGATGCCAACCTCCTTCATACACCCTGTTGACCACTACTGGTCAACTATCCATGCAGTACACCCCTTTTTTTTCGCAAAAAAAGGGGCAGCGCCTGATCGACGTGTCTGTGCCATCCTACGGTCATCAGCAGCTTGATCTTTTTGATTGTAAACCCAGTCTGCATGTATGAAATGTAAATAATCTTAGCAGGTCAGAGTCATGTATGTGAATTGCCTAGGTGGACCTAACTTTCTAATGCTAATCTATGTCCCGGAAGGTTTTTCGTCTCACCGATCCACGATCGGCAGAGTTTTCCTTCAACCTGACCCCAAAGCCGGGATGCATTTTGATATTAGAACTTTAGGAGAATCCTAGTGTATTAACCTGCTAGATTATAGTTGTGTCGCAGAACTGGGTGGTTTACGAGGGTCTATGTTAAAGTGGGTTTGTCCCCTTAAGATGTAAATTGTAAAAGTCATGATGTAATGTGTCTTGAGGGTTGAAAAATGTTAATCCCCTCATGTGTCTTAGGTCCTAGGTCTTAGGGGAATTTTTTCTCAAAGGCTATGTTTGATGATCCATGATAAAAACAATAAAAAATAATAATTAAAAACAAAAAAATTAAAATTAAAAAATATATATATATATATAAAAAAATAAAAATTTTAAAAAAATAATAAAAATAATAATATTTTAATTCGACGGATGAGATTAAGAGATGTCTTGATCCTCATCGACGGTCAAGATCGTTTTGTCATGGATCACTCAAACTAGCCGTTTGGATTTTTTCCTTTAAGTAGGGTGCTAGGGGTCATTTGAGATCATCATCTGATCTGTGAGTCTTGTACTGAAAAAAACTCTCTCTTGTAAACTTTTTCTGGTTAATAAAAGAAGACTTTGGGGTCCAAATCTGGCTGGTGTTACTCTCTGGAAATGCTGTGAGATGTCTAATTTTCTGCATATTTCATTTTTCAGCCATTAATGATAGCTTGTTTTTAGAGTATTTTGAGCACAGGTATCTTGTTCATTTGCTAGGGTTTGAGTGTTTTTAGGGTTTTCTGAGATAATGGCAGGTATCTCCATTATTTTCTGAGATCTAGCAGCATTCTTTCTCTCTTTGCTGATGGTTGCTTAAGCTGTGCAGAAAAAACTTAACTGAAGAATATTGGTGGGCGTTTGGGGAAGTTCTTGGCTGAACCAGCCGACTCCCACAGGCTCTTCTTTGCAGAGCCCAGCTGATTTCGGCCTTGGGTTAATTATTTGAAGTTCATTTCCTGTTTTACATGAGAGATTTTCCTTTTTGTTCACAGCAGAAGTCAAGTTTTCTGATATTTCGAAAAACGTCACTGCAATTATTGTTAAATCTGGCTATCCTAGAGCTATAAATTTTTTGTGATTTTAGGTTAATTTTAAATTTTTTATCTTTTACTTTTTGCATATACTTGCCAACCTTTTGTTTTTTGTCTTCCAGGGTTATCGTGGCGTTGTCTAGGGTTTCTCAGGCTCAGGCACTCCTGATCTGAGGCTGTAAAAATATGCCAAAACTGTGATGGGCATCGTTTCATGCATCAGTGCACTAGCTGGATAAAGGAGAACGCATTCATCATTCCCAGCTGCGTAATTTTCCGAGTAGAGTTCGATCTCATTCGCCGACGGTTTGCATTCATTTACATTTTCGTTCCGAGCCAGTAAGTCACGTGGGTATCAGGTACGCGTTAAACAAAAACTCATTCGCCTGCAAATAAACTCAGAAAACTAAATCGATTTCATTAATTTAAGTTTAAATGTGGGTTTATCAATCAGCGTAGCTGTTATTTCTGAAGCATCGTTTTGATTTATTAAAGCTTGGGTCACGTACGTAGCAGCATAGGCGGTTTTCGTTATTTTGCTGATTTGGTCACGTATCAGTGTGTATTTTTTTTATGCGTGAGTTTTATTCTGGCCGCAGACCCGTCAAACACGCTGCATGTTCCCCATCAAACGCTGCACAGTCTCCACACATCCATTTACCTGATCTCCTTTAGCCAAATCCGTCCCTTTCCCCGCGCTCTCTGCCTGTCAAAACCTCGAACCCATCTGCCTGCAAGCTCTTTTTTTTTCCGAGTGTCATCCTGTGACTGCTTTCGGTTCTGCGTTTGGTTTTTTCCACGCTGCACAGTCTCCATTGCCCACCGTCAAAGCCAATTTACCAGCGTTTAAACCTGCAACTCTGCGTATGGTTTCGTTCTGAGCTCTGGTCCCGCCGTCATACCGTCGAACCTTAGCTGCCTGCGTTTTGGATGCGTATGCGTTATTTGTTTTTTTTAAATGATATCTCGTATGCGTTAGGGTTTATTAGCCACAGTCACACATGCGTTATTTTTTTATTTATTTTTTTGGCTTAGGTATAGTTCAAATCTAAATTCAGTTTCATTTTTTTATTTAGAATAGTTACGTTTTCATTTTTTAGGTTTTAAAAAAAATAAAAATAAAAATAAATAAAAAATAAAAAAATAAAAAAAATTCCTTGTTTTTGTTAGGTTACGGATTGTTTTTATGTTTTGGTTATGTATATATTTTGATTTAGCATTTAATTTTTTAGATTTTTATTTTCTTAAAAAAGTAAAAAATTCATTAAAAAAGGGGTTAGGGTTTAGAGTTATTTTTTTGGATTTAAGATTTGATTTTTTAGTTTTAAGAATAGATTAAATTAGTTTTTCTCTTTTTTTATTTTTATTTTAAAAAAATATAGAAAATAAATAAATAAAATAAATAAAAATTCGTAAAAATTTCATTTTAGACCTTAGTCTTTTTTAAAATTTTCTTTTAGTTTAGATTTTTCACTTTAAAAAAAAAAACTTTGTCGAAAAAGCAATAAAAGCATTGCGGGAATACTTTTGGTTTTCGTAAGCCTGGAAAATTTATCATGGTCCATATTTTGCTGAGGTTTCAATGTTGATGTGAGATTAACGTTCATCTTTATGAGATCTGGCATGCTTATCTGGTAAATGTGCAAATTTACATGGTCATATCTTTCGCAGTTTGTTTCCTTTTAAATTGCCAGAGTATTGTTAAAAGCATTGTGAATTCACTGATATCTTGCATTTTGAAGCTATTTTGATGATAAAAGATCACTGTGCACAATTCACATTCCTGCAACATCTGTTAAGTAATCATTTTGACACCAAACTCATAAGGCACTGGTCCGTTAAATTAAATAAAATCTATCAAGTGCTTTATCCTTCCGTGTCTCCCAAACCAACTGGTTCGCAGTTGGTCGTCCTTCTCTTTTCAGGGTCTACCCCCCTTAGCCGTGGGAGACAGGCTTAAACGGAGAGATCGGGGATCAGAGTGACAGCCCCCGGTCTGAGCGTTGTTGTGTCAATCCGCGCGACAACATTTTTTTGCGCTGTTGCCGAGGACAGAGTTTTTCTGTCCTTGGTTCTTTTCAAGACTTTCTGTGTTTAACTTCTTGTTCAGGTGGCGACTCCACTTCCTATATTATCTACAAGGGTGTACACTAGAAGGCATCCAAGCAGTCTGTGCAACACTACTCCTGATCCTGAAAAGGTCTTCAGGGTGCGATCACACAAACTCGCCTCTCGTACACTTCTTGGAAATCTTGGACAAGAAGCCCTCTACGATATTCATTTGCTCTTTGAGGGTCAAGTTAGGCAAAGCACCATGAGTTTGTATGCCCCTTGTAATTTTTCTAACATTCCTGGATACCCCAATGATATTCCATCTATTGGGATTGACAAATTGCCTAGCTTTCAAGGAGATAATGCCATTACTGCTAATTCCCATTTGCGAGATTTCAACATATGGATGGCTAAGTATGCAAGATCTACTGATTTTGATCATGAAGATGTCAGGATGACTCTTTTTATCTTGACTCTAGGAGGTGATGCTTATGATTGGTTTACAGAGAAGCCTCCAAATTCATTCGACTCCCTACAATCGATTATTAATGCATTTAAAGAAAAATATGGAGATAAGAGAGAGGGAAGACATCTTGTAAAAGCTATTAGTCTAATAAAAAAGAGAGAGGATGAAACTGTCAAGGAATTTAATAAAAGGTTTAATGGTATTATCAGAGAATTACCTCAAGACTATAAACCTACAGATAAAACTCTCCAAGACTTTTACATTGATGCTTTTAGTCCTGAACCATCTTATGAGTTAAGGCGTGCTAAACTTAATGATTATAGAGATTGCCAGGCCTTAGCTATAGAACTTGAAAAGGACAAGGCAGCGTCTGGGAAATTTGAAATCTCAGGTTTTGATAGGGCTGCTACAAAACTAAAGGAACCCAAGGGAAAAGCAGTCCAAGAGCCAGAAAGTGAGCTTGTTCTCAAGTTGCTTCAAAAAATCGAAACCATGGAAATTAATCATAATAAGGAGATAAACACTTTGCAGAATAGGTTGATTCAAATGGAAAGAGCGCAATCGCAAAATTTTCAGCCTCGAAATAATAATAACAGAAATAATAATTGGCAAAGAAAGGGTCAATCTAGTGAGCAGAGACCCCCTAATCCGCTTACTAATCTGGTAGATAATGCTCCTCCTTACTGTCGTGTTTGCGATGCTCTTCATGATGAATCCTCTTGTCCCATCATCAGAAGAATCTTAGATAATGGAATGTTTGGGACAGATGATCAAATAAACGTAGTAGGGAGCAAGTTTCCTTTGCCTATGAATGATTGGATAGAGGTTAAGGAAAGGAGCTATGATGTTATAAATCCTTCATCTTCTTTTAGTATAACTAACCTTGAAAATAAAGATGACATTTTGGCTAGGTTATAGGGTGAGAAACCCTCTCCTCGGAAAATTTTAGAAATTGCTAGAGATAAGGGTTTGACATACCAAAGAAGGGATAGAGATCAGAGCGGAAATCAAATTCCCACTCGAACTTTGAACCCTGGTGCAAACTCTGGAGTAGATATCGATTTGGGAAGTTGGTTTAACAATGCTAAAATCTGGGTTCCTGTATCTGAAATTGTTAAGATCCCTTCCCAAAGAGGCAAGTTACTGAAAGCGATTCAGGGCCCTCAAGTCAACGCTTCTCAACAAAAGTCTCGCAAGGTTGATTATCATGATGCTCCCATATATCTGCAAAGCGTGGATGTTGATAACAAAGATCATCAACCCTTCTTCATCACCTTATTAGTCAATGGGTATAAATTGAATAACTGTATGTTGGATTCAGGCGCATCTGCTTGCGTTATGACTAAAAGGGTCATGGAACAGCTTAACTTAAGAGTTTCTAGACCCTATTATAATATATGTGCCATGGATTCTAAGAAAATCGAAGTCCACGGTTTAATCAAGGATTTACAAGTTCATCTTTCAGTTTACCTAGACATCATGGTAGTTATGGATATTGTTGTCGTTGATGTACCTGATGCTTGGGGTATGCTGTTATCTAGAAAGTGGGCCTCTGATCTAGGAGGAAGCATTCAGATGAATTGGTCATATGCTATGATCACATCTCCTAGCGGTGATGGTTTTGTTAGGCTAAATAGAGAGCCCGAGAGGAAATTTCATGTTGAAGATCCTAGGAAGCCTCATAACAAAATAATTAGAGAGCAATCTGACATCGGGAACTATGCTATCATGTCTAATTTCATAATACCTCCCGATGATAAGATTATGGATCTTGAAGATAAAGTTTGGTATATGTACTTCGATGGTGCGTCCTCAAGTCATGGTAAAGGTGCTGGAGTAGTGCTTAGATCTCCCCTTGGTCATATTCTCAAGTTTGCCTATCGTTTAGAATTTGAGGCAACCAACAATGTCGCTGAGTACGAAGCTATATTGTTGGGCCTTGAATTGGCCAGGGCTTTAAGAGTTAAATTGCTTAGCATCAAAGGGGATTCCGATCTGGTTGTCATGCAGCTTAAAAACAAATTCACATGTAGAAATCAAAGGTTAAGGAATTATCGAAATGCTGTATGGGATACTATGGAGCATTTCGATGCCCTTGACCTTGAAGCAATCCCTCGTGAACAAAATAGTTTGGCAGATGAACTTGCTGTAGCTGCCACAACTTTCCAGTTATCTGATGAGTTAATTAACGATAAAATCAAAATGGAAGTAATATTTAGACCATCTGTCCCAGATAACTCGGAGCATTGGCAAGTTTTTAATGACGAAAAGCAAGTCATTCGTTTTCTCAATAGTTTGGATGAGTTTGAAGATTTTCAGATAATTTCTCAGGAGGATGGATCTTTAAATCATGAACATATCATAAATCCTACTCCTAGAAATGTGGTTGCCTTAGAGCAACATTTTGATCGGCATGATGCCACAAAGCTTAGAGAAGAAAACAAGATGGACGCAGGCGAGTACCTCGAAATTAACATTAGTACTTCTGAAAATCCGAGAATAGTTAAAATTGGTAAAGGTACTAGTTTGGAGGAAAGGAAAAAGTTAACCAATTTACTTCATGAATATAGAGATGTTTTAGCTTTTTCCTATGATGAATTAAAGGGCTATAGGGAAGATGTTATGGAGCATACTATTCCCTTAAAGGACGAGAATGTTAAACCCTTTCGGCAGAAACTTAGGCAAATTAATCCGAAATTAGCCCCCTTGGTTCAGAAAGAGCTTGCAAAGATGCTTTCAGCAGGGATCATCGCTCAAACTAGGCATTCGACATGGTGTTCGAATTTGGTGATTGTTAGGAAAAAGAACGGTACAATAAGACTTTGTGTCGACTTTAGAAACCTTAACCTGGCATGCAAAAAGGATAATTACCCTTTGCCAAACATGGAAACTTTGTTGCAAAGAGTAACTGGGTCTGGAATGATGTCGCTACTAGATGGCTTTTCTGGATATAATCAGGTATGGGTTAAAAAGGAAGATCGACACAAGACCACATTCACAACACCGTGGGGTACTTTTGAATACATCAGGATGCCATTTGGGTTGACAAATGCTGGGGCCACTTTCCAGAGGGCCATGGATTATGCTTTTAAAGGGTTAATCGGGAAAATTATCGAAATTTACCAAGATGATCTTACTATTTTTTCTAAAGATGGTATCAGTCATATTGATCATCTTAGGCAAGTTTTCGATAGATGTAGAGAATATGGAATTTCTTTGAATCCGGCTAAGTCTACTTTTGGGGTAACGGAGGGGAAATTACTCGGTCATATCATTTCTGAGGAAGGAATCAAGATCGATCCCGAAAGAATTGAGGCAATTCAAAAGATTCCTCTCCCGCATAACCTTAAATCCCTTCAGTCTTTCCTTGGAAAGATAAATTTTATCAGAAGATTCATCCCAAATTACGCAGAAATAGCTAAGCCCATTCAAAATCTTCTGAAGAAAGATGCGAAGTTTGTATGGCAAGAAGAAGGCAAAAGAGCTTTCCAGGAAATCAAGTCCGCTATCGCAAAAGCTCCCGTCCTGGTTAGTCCTGATTACTCCAAGAATTTCATGATTTTTTCTTTCGCCTCTGAAGATACCATTGTCGGTGTCCTTCTTCAAAAGAATAAAGATGGTCATGAGCAGCCTATTGCTTTCATGAGTAGAGCGCTTCAAAACTCGGAATTGAAGTACAATACCATGGAAAAGCAAGCTTATGCCCTGGTCAAGTCTCTTAAGCATTTTAAAACTTATGTGGGTTATTCTAAGATCATGGCTTTCGTCCCCCACTCTGCTGTTAAAGACATACTAACTCAAACCGATTGCTTAGGGACTCGTGCTAGGTGGGTTACTAAGATACAGGAGTATGATTTGGAAATCAAACCCACCAAGCTCATCAAAGGCCAGGGCTTAGCTCAAATGTTAGCTGAGAGTAATGAAAAGACTCTTGGTTTGTTTTTTCTTAACGATCCATCTTCGCCAGAATTGAAAAGATTAGCAGAGCATGAATGGTATAAGGACATAATTTACTACTTAACCAATCTTACATGTCCTAACCATTTGGTCGCTCATATGAGAAGGGCTCTTAGGCTAAAAGCTACTAAGTACTGCCTTATGAAGGATGGCCTTGGATGGAGAAATCCTGAGGGCATAGTGCTTAGGTGTGTCGACGATATTGAGTCCAAAAGATTAATCTCCGAGTTTCACTCAGGATTTTGTGGTGGTCATTATGCCGCTAGAACTACCGCCCACAAAATCCTGAGAGCTGGCTATTATTGGCCTTTGATCTTTTCTGATGTGCACAAGTTTGTTAGAGCGTGTCAAGCCTGTCAACTATTCACTGGGAAACAGAAGCTTGCTGCCCTTCCCCTACAACCTGTCATTGTAGAGGCGCCTTTTCAGCATTGGGGTCTGGACTTCATAGGAAAGTTCCACGAAAATTCTAGTAACGGCTACTCATGGATTTTGACTGCCACAGATTATTTTACTAAATGGGTCGAAGCCGTTCCTACTAAGAATGCCACTGAAAAGGTGATTATGGATTTCATTGAGAATAACATCATTACTAGATTTGGTGTCCCTGCTAAGATCACTACGGACAATGCCAGGGCTTTTAGTTCTTTAGAGTTTTCATCCTTTTGTTTCAAGTATGGCATTGTCTTATCTCATTCGTCAAATTACTATCCTCGGGGTAATGGTTTGGCTGAATCAAGTAACAAAAATCTTATAACCATTATCAAGAAGATAGTAGGAGATAACAAGAAATCTTGGGACAGCAAGATCAAGTATGCTTTATGGGCAGATAGAATTACTAAGAAGAAATCTACTGGTAAATCTCCCTTTGAATTGGTTTATGGTTTGGACGTTACTTTACCTGTGCACCTAAAATTGCCGGCTTATCAGCTTCTCCAAAATTTTTCCACTAATAAAGATGTTGTTTAGAATAGGATAGATCAGATTGTGGAATTAGATGAAGCTCGTCGGACAGCTTTTGAGGCTATATGTAAAAATCAATCTAATATAAAGAAAAGCTTTGATAAATGCTCTCGATCTAGATCTTTGCAGGTTGGAGACATGGTTTTGCTTTGGGACCGCAAAAATGAGAAACCAGGAAAGCATAACAAGTTCGACAGTCTATGGCTTGGGCCTTACATCATTCGAGACATAGCTGGACCAAATTCATTCCACTTGAGCAGATTGGATGGCGAACCACTTGATCTACCAGTGAACGGCCAAATGCTCAAGCTGTTCTTCAGAGATGATATCTGATGCCATGGGGCATCTTCTGTATTGTATTTCTATCCCTGATCCTTGTCATTTCAGCATTTTATTTTTGTCTATAGGATTAGATTTACTTTCGTGTTAATTAGTTAGTCAATAAATGAAGAGCTTTTATCTTTCCTGTGCTTAATGATATGATGATTTTTGGATGGATGCTACTTATTTTTATCTGTGTGTTGTATGGGTGCAGATTCTGGATTCTCACATTCCTGCAAGCAGCAACGTGTCCCCAAGTAGAGCCAGATGTTGACCTCTACTGGTCAACTACCCATGCAGTACACCCCTTTTTTTTTTCCTTGCAAAAAAGGGGCAGCACCTGATCAGCATGTCCGTGCCATCCTGCAGTCATCA
>APFE031427435.1:2080-18473 GCA_000404065.3 Pinus taeda
AATTATTCAAATTCACAGCAAGACCGTTTGACCCTCACGATGTAGCTAAGAATTTCACTATCGTGGTTAAAATTAAAGTGTTCATCAAAGAAGCAGATCCTTTTGATGATGTGTTTCAACAAAAAAGCACGCTTGAAGAAATTCTAAATATGGCTCAAACACGTTTCTCTCCAACAAAGTTTCAGAGATTCAAGACATGCAGGGAAAGGAGACTAGCAAATATCCCTTTAGAAAAGCTAAGCCTAGAACCCGCAAGGGAACCGACTCCAAGCATTAGCCTCAGTGAAAGTTCTTATACAGGTAAATCCAAATCCAAATCCAAGAAAGAAATATCGGAACACTCTAAAAAATCCGAAAGTGACCATGGCAAAAGCGAAGGGTCAGTAAGGGATACTGCCCAATCAAAAGAGCCTGAACAACAACAGGTGTTAACTTCTCCACAAGAAGATCCTCCCATTCTCATCAGTCAGCCACCATCAGATAGAATAGAGCTAGACAAAGAATGGTAGAACTTCATTTCATCAACTTTGAAGGCCAAAGCGTAAAGACACCTGAAGGTAATGTACAGGCAACAGAAGAAATGGTCACAGGAACAATTGATGATATCTCGGACATGGAACACATCCCTATTACCCCATCCTCTGAACTTGTACTCAAGATAGAGGAGATTCCTCCTCTTGATGTATTTTACAATCCACAACATAAGGCAGTAGTAACAAAACAAAGGAAAAAGAGAAAATTAGATAATGCGATCTCTCATGATGTAGAGCAACTGGATGTCTTGTGGCAAGAACCTACTACTGATCCAACTGAGAATCTCACCAAATTATCCCAAATTGTAGGAGCTTACACCTCAGCAACTATTGATAAAGCATCTAAAGTATAGCAACTGCTAAAGGAAAAAGAAGACCTAATACAAGTTTTGCAGCAATAGCTACAACAAGCCAATGCTAATAACGAAGCACAGAGACAACTTGAAAGACTACAACAGGAATTCCAGCAGATGCAGATAGGCTATCAGAACAGTTTGGTAGAGAAAGACAATCAATTACAGGATATACAGGAAATGCACAAGGATGATCCCAAGCTCACAGAATTCATTACGGAATCCATTTCCCTGAATGAGCAATTACTACAGCAACAAGAAGCACTAAGCCAAAGAATATCGCAGTGGAACTTGTATTGCGAAATAAGTGATACAATCACTAATCAAGTCGTAGATTTGCGACATGATTATGATTTAGCTGATAAACGAGTTACTGAATATTTGGATTGGCAGGAAACAAAGGGAAAAAGAGCATGCGCACCAATAATAAATGACAAACATAAAGAAATTCTCTTCGATAAATGGGATACATAGATCAAGGAGGCTGAGCAAGCAGCGGAAGAAGCGGCTACAGTGGAAAATAGCCTTATTGATTGCATAAATGAGAATTTTCATAAAGCAAATTTAGTCTCTGAAACCACTCCAGCATATCTGACAAAAGTATAGCAGCTACAATCAGACTGGAGATGGAGGGCTCAAGAAAGGGTAGAATCGATTAGAAGATTAACTAAGTTGAATTGGGAATCTTACTGGGCTTATTTAGTAAAACCTCACAACCAGTGTATGACTCTCAAAACCATCATCAATTCTGTCAAAAAGATGGCACCAGCTCTAGCAGATTCTATTTTCACAAGACAATTAAAGGCTGAAGTCGTCCAACTGACTTTGCTCAAGCAAATGCTGAATGCTTGCGATATTAAGGAGCGAATACATAAATAGTTAGACTTTAAGTTTTAGATTTAATTTTAGAAATAATTTTACTTTATGTTTGCCTAGAAAAAGGACGGTCATTTAAACTGTATCCTTAATTTTGTAAACAAGTTATTTTTAGACGTAGTTAGTAGTATTTAAACCCTTCTCATGCATTTAGAGAAGGGTCTAGAAATTTATCAAAAACCTGTCCTCAAAACATGCACTTTTGCACCCTTCAAGGAGGTTTTGGTGAATGAATGGAACAAGATTTATTGATTTTTGCATATGATATCTGCTACTGATGTTGCACTTCTGTACTCTTAGTTGATGTTGGATTGGGAAGAGATAAATCGCTATCGCTTGAAGCTCATGAGTAGAACTAGTTATAAATGGTACTTCTATCTCTTAATTGTTTCTATCTCCTATGTTAGAGTGTTATTTAAGCTTAGTTGTTTATATGTTAATGCTTGAATGCCTGAGTTATCATTTGGAACTTTTGTACAATGATAGCTATTTATTTATGCTTGATATATGAACAGCTTATTATGCGATATGTTTTTCACAACTGTTTCATTTAACTTTTATGTGAAGTAGTTCATCTATATTGAATTCTTTTCTTATAACAGTTGAATGATTTTTATTACCAATTGTTATTTGAAATCATTTTAGATCGCATAACAGAAGAATCATACCCCGAGTTAGTATAGATTTAGATGCTGTTTCTTTTTTTAGAATATAATTACATGTCATTAGATTAGAATTAGAAGTAGATCATCTCAATTAGAATCTTTTAAAGCCAGGAACATCAATCAATCTTACACACACACACAAATTGGGAAACTGGTCCCATTATCCCTAGTTGGACCCACTATACCAAACGGAAAAGGAGTTGCCAACCAAGGTCCAGACCGGGTGGGTATCCCCCTCGTTGTAGACCCGATTTTCGGGGCTTCAACATATTTGGCGCTAGAAGGACGACCTGAACCAAGTTTCCTGATGGAGTCTTTTCAATTTTAACATTTTATTTAAATTACGATGGCTCTTCTTAAACTTCCAATTTGGAGTTGTATCCATGTACATGCATCTTCCAATACTCCACCCGAAGTGGTAAGACTCTTGTCTCAGAAAAAATTCAATGGTAAGAGAAATTCTTCTGCTTTTAATCATGCCCTTCAGTTTATTCAAAATGTTTCAAATTTTAATTTTCAAGGAATTGATGAAGGCATTTTATACAGAATTTTTACTCTCACATTCATAGCAAAAGCTAGGAATTGGTGTAGAACTCTTCCGGTTGCCTCAATTCACAGCTGGGATCAAATTGTCACAATTTTTGTTTTTCAATTTGACCATTATGATTATGATCAGGTATATGATGAGATTGAGTATCTACGAAATGAAAATGAGTCTGTTAGAGATTTTAATATTCGATTTCATTTGAATTGTTTGAAATTTAATGTCGAAAATGAATTCATAAAAGAAGAATCACTAGATTGGTTTGAACATGATTATTTTCCACCTCCTATCCCTGATCCATCTGAAATTCGTCCAAGCTTTGTTCAATTCCCTCCCAACACAAATGAGAAATCCAATTTGGATGTGCCCATAAATTGTGATGAGGAGGTTTCAGAAAGCATAGAAAATTTTTCTGATCAAATACAAGACAATAGCAGCAATTTTGGAGAAAGAGTCACCTTGAAACTTGAAAGCAACTTGGAGGTAATTACAGGATATAAAGGAAACGCATTTGTATATTGGGTTGTTGCAATCTCAACAATTGGTGAAACCTTAAGTGAAACCATGAATTTCAACAAAAAAAGTTTAATATAAGTTTCTATTTATGTAAGAAAATATTTATCTTGACCAAGAACTTAATATTAATAGGTCCGTTGTAACTTGTCCTTCAGATCAAGTAGATGCATGTTCATTTCCAATTTGGATGGATTAATCGTTATGATTATGAGGAAAGGGTGTCTAGTTGATTTCCAGAGTCAATCTTTCCTCACAGGCTAGTGTAATGTCACAAGGTAATTACATACAAGGATTGTTGAAAATTTCAAGCTGATTATTTCTATTTTTTTACAATGCTTTGATTTCTCTCTCTCTCTTTCTCTCTATGGGATATACAAGTTAGTGAGAAATATTCTAGATATGCATCATTATATGTGTGTGTGTGTGTGATGATACCTGTTAGTGAGAAATATCCTAGATATGCTTCTTCTATTATAACTTGAAGGTAACCCACAATTTCTCTAAAATAAAACCTAAGCTTTTCATAGTTTCCTATTGATTAGGGAATATTACACCACCAAGTCTGCATTCCATGCACCAAACCAAGGTAATGTACATAAGCTACGAATAAGTGACTTATCTATTGAGTCAAGAGTGGATTCCCAAGATTTTCATTAACGGGTTAGGATGAATCTATGTTGATATATTATGTAATTCACAACCATATTATGGGTTGATTAAAATAAGTATTAATGTCATATAGAGTTATTTTTAATTCCTATGCTTT
This sequence comes from Pinus taeda, assembly GCA_000404065.3. Taxonomy (NCBI): domain Eukaryota; kingdom Viridiplantae; phylum Streptophyta; class Pinopsida; order Pinales; family Pinaceae; genus Pinus; species Pinus taeda. Next base: position 6,334 of record APFE031427435.1, read on the forward strand.
TAATTGTTCATATAATTTCATCTTCATGTGTGTGTGTGTGTGTGTGTGTGTTTATTATTATTAGTTTTGTATAACATTTTATATTACGTGGACATATATTTACATTAACATTAGAAGAATTTTCTTCTCTTGATGCAATTATAATTTTGTTATTTTATAAATAGGAAAATCTATTTTAGTTTGTTACTTTTGGTTGAAGAAGGAAAAAAAACCTCCTCTTTGAGACATTTTTTACTTTTTCTATCTTATATGGATTTCAAGTTTGGGGTTGAGCATGTGTAGAAAAACATGGAGAAAGATGAAAACATCTAGAAAAAAATTATAATCTATAATATTGAAATTAAAAGCAATATGCGTTATCTTATCCCGCTCATAGGTTTAGGGCCTTCACCCATTCGGAATATGGCTATGATTAGGCATATAATACCAAAGGACAATGAAACTAACTTGAAATGAAATATGCATTTTCATATTGCTACAAAATCTAGTCAATGTCACCTATGGATTATGAGAGGATTGTATAAAAATGATAAATCTTGGCTAAGTTATATGAGAATGGAGTTCACTCTAAACAACATTTATAACATTACAAATACTATCACATTCTAATTTAAGGATAAATTATGGTGCTACAAAGAATTAGAGTAAAAGAAAAATTCATGATATTACAAAGTGGTGATTAGCCCAAGGCTAGAAGATCTATAACTATATTGACCTGTTGTTGAGTAGTAATGCTTATAGTAGTTTGAGTCTATTTGAGTAGTTAGAGTATTAATGAAAATTATATTCAATTGTTTGATGAAACTGAATCCAAACAACACAATTTTGAGAAGGGGTAAGGATATCCCACCAACCTTGATATGAAATTTACATAGATAGTTGGATATTTAGATGAAGATACAAATGTAGAGCCAATAGTGTCTAAATCTAGTGGCTCACTTAACATGCCAATTGTGCCTTCGCCACATTAAGTAAAACTAAAAATATCAATGGATACTATACTAATGGGCTCTAAGTTCATTAGAATGCCTCAAAGTGATGTTGGAACAAAGTGGTATAGAACAATGATGCCATGCTCCCTAACCCCCTCCCTATATGATTGGATGAAATAATCACAATCGGGTGCCACCATGTAGTATTTAATTTTCATCATCTAACTAAGTAAAAATAACATGAGGCCCCTCCTCATTTTTGGATTTCCATGACCTTATGAACTTGAGAGAAATCTCCTCCACCTATCATGTTTATAATCTCAATATATTCATCTCAGATTTGTCATAGCAACAAGAGATGTAATGTATCAGGAGTCAAGCCTCCATGTCTTGCACAATGTTGAATATTTCAATGTAGTCTTGAAGGTTCTCATATTCATTTTGTGTCATCATGAATACTTCCTCCCTCCGTTCCTTATCTTTACAATACTATTGATACTTCTACAAGAATTTAGTTAGTCTTGGTAAAGGTTGATTTCAACTTCATATCTTCATGTTTAGAACATGTGGTTGATGTGTGTAAATAGTTGTAGGAAACATACTTGGTATTAGCATGACAAGGTAATAATTGATGTGTTTATATAACTAAAAACTGGGTGATTTGACAATGCATAGCAGCACTCAATGACAACATGGAAAAGGTCAAAGAAAGGAATTGGGTAAGATTTCTTTTGGCTATGTTTGGAAACCCTAATTCCAAATGAATGAGTGATTTTCATACAGGACGTCTTATTAACCTTAATCTTGACTTAAATTATGTGGATATGTGTTAGATTTATGAACTTGTATTTGACATGTATATTAGCTAGTCTCTAGTTACAGGTGCATCTGTCAAGGGAATTGGAGTACCTTCATAGATGGCGTGGATGTGTTCAGTTGCAAGAATTGTGTTTGGCAAGAAAGGTAAGGTAACCAATGTATTTTTATGTTTATTTAATAAATGGTAGTTATGTGTTGATGGCAGTATGATGCAAGGAATTGCATGGAAAATAAATTGCCATGGAATCTGAAAGAAGGTTGAGGTTGAGCATTCCCTTGGAAGCACTCAGAACCATGGGGATTGAGTCATGAAGTACGTTGTTAGTCTTTTGATTTTCATATTTTGGTGAATTTTTGTGCTTGATTGTGTTTTTGTTTGCATCTTTGCATGGCGATGACACTTTTATTGTTGTGTTGTACTGTTGTTGGTTTTCCATGGTTTTCTTATTGTTTGTTTCATATATATTCTTTTATGTTTTCAGTTCGGGGAACTGGTTGGGAAAGAGGAAATTTAATAGAGCCCAAGAAGAGATAAATGAAACCCAACAGTTAATGTAAGGTCTGGATGAAGCTCAGTGCATGTATAAGGGTAGTTGAAGGCAAGCGTGTAACAACAAGTTGGATTGGTTGGGTCCATTGGTGTAAATGGATGATGGCGGGATAGTCATGAGAAAACTAATAAGGAAAAATAAAGTAAATAGATTTAAGGGATAAAATGCCTTATCTACATTGGGAATTGTTATTCTCGATGTTGTACACGCATTTCACGGATAAAGGAAGTTCTCTTAACCTTGACCTTATGATATCTAGTAATTATGTTATGATCATGATTATGTCAATGTATATGTATATGTATATATGTATACATGTAGGTATGTCATTTTCTAATGAGATCATGATTGTTTTGTGTTAATGTTATATGTATGTATGTATGTATGTATGTATGTATGTATCTATGTCACTGTCTGAAAGGGTCATCATGAATCGTTCTTCTAGAGGAATGATTGCTTATGCAGGTGAATGGCATGAAGAGATTCCTCGTTCATGAGGAATCAAGTGGGAAGAGTAGTCTGACAGATCTTTGATGTCACTCTCATGTGAATACGAATTGATATTATGTGATTATACTATGTCTATGTTTATGTTATAGATAATCTAATGCTAAGAGATACATTAGTGAAATGAAAAAAATGTGATTGTTACAGGTCTATTTGGGCACATCACTCTTGACATTCAGATCAATATTATTAGGGCTCATCAAACCCTAATTTAGTTGTTACATGCCCTAGAAAAGTCATCACAATGGATGCTTCATTCTATGAAAGTTTCATGGCCTGAAACCTTGCTAAAATGCCTCCTTGGGACACCAGCATAGCGTTAGTCATGGGTAACTACACCACAGAGTAGGTAGACCCATTCTGGCCTACACTTCAGTGCATTCAGGCCCTTTTTGACCTGCATTGGGTGAGATTGAGCAAAATTTGCATAGGGTTCTAGGAATATTCCTTAATTCTGGATCATTCTGGAAGGATCCCCTCCCTTATCTCCTCCTATGATCTTGAAATTGGATAGGCTAAGGATCCATTAACCTCATATCCACTCATCCCTTGCTCCATGGGAACTAACTCCAAGTTTGGAAGGCCATTCAATACCCTCATTTATGACAAAACCACCTCCATTTACTAGAAACTGAGCACACATCATTGTGATCAAGGGGGGCTAGAATTTGATGTTTGTAAGGAAATTCTGTTGGTTTGAGAATTGAGTTCATGTCAAGCAATGTTATGCTACTAGAATGGTGTGCTTTTGATGTGGTGAGGGTTGGACTGAAGCTGGAGGAGTGGCATAGCATCGAACTGGATTGGGTGATACTCTTCCTTCTACATTAATATATATCTTATTCCTTTTCTCATATTATTGTTCATGTATCTGATGGTTATGTCTTTAAATGTCTTCAATTCCACTAGATTATAATAGTCTTAGATCATGTATGCTTTGATCATTTGTTGTTTCTGTTTCTCTTCATATAGGTACCTTTTGAGCGCATTTAGTTCAAGTGGGAGTGATGAAAGAGATTCAAAAGAGATCAAGGAAGTGAAAGACTACAAGTAAGTTCCTTCCTCTCATCTATCTACTATAGGAAAAGGTTGAACTACTTTCTTTCTATTGTTCTAGGTATAGTCACCCACCTAGGGAAAATTTGTTTATCCATAGATTCAAATTCCATATAAAAAAATTGCAACCACTCTGGAGAATGATTATCATTCTTGGTGGCTTACCCTCATCATATGATATCCTAGTAGACTTTTGTTGACTTTATTGATCTTATGTCAGTATTTTTGAAGTGTTTTTAGTCAAAAATTGTGCTTGAACGTCTCTTGATTTGACATTTTGGCACCAGCTCAGTGTTGGTCTTCACACAGTGCACTACAGAGTAGTCCCTAGCTTAGATACAGTACATTGCAATGCACTATCTCACACTCTAGACTGTGTTGATTCCTCTTAGGCTAAAAAACCCACCCTTTGCTAGATTTTTCTAAAGTTTCTTCTACTTTTGTTCGCTGAAAGATCAATGATTCTTGTGGTTCTGAAATCAAGTTGTATTTCTCCTCTTAGCCCTACTTTTGCCTTGATTTTTTAGTGTTTCTTAAATTATTTCTTTATCATTATCAGTTCATTGTCAAATTTAGTTGATAGTCGATCAATGTTTTATGAAAAGGAACTGTCGTAAAGTCTTCATTTCTTTCAAAAAGGAACTATCGTAAAGTCTTTATTTCTTGCGAAAAGTATTGGTTGATTGTATGTGATTTTATTTTCTTTTTGTTCATCTAAACATGAAGGGAGATGAAAAGGAAAACTTACATTATTCATTTAGAGGTTTGTGTGTGTTTGTAGCAATAGTGTAGGGAAATTGCATTAGATGTGTTCTATGCTCTTTGATTAAACATGCTGATTGCTCTATCCCTTGTAGTTAAGGTTTTCATTGCTTAAATTAAATGAAAATAATGTTTCTCATGTTAGTTTCATTCTAGGAATCGCAAACATACATCACTTGGTGAACCTTGAATGGCAAATTCTTAATAAGATCAGCTTAAATGTTATCACAATTAACCTAATGGGGCATTGTAACTTAATGCATAACATTTAGAGGTTCTAGGCTAGAGACATGTTTCGATGTTGTAAAACATAGCACATGTCATTAATTACCTGTGATACATTCCGAGTGTGATACCTCATTCCATGTACATAAGTATACCATACCTTGTCCACGTACCTTCAGGTATATAGGGCAGTGTTATAGTACGAAAAGTATAAAGGAATGCTCTCATTATGCGGTTTTGCATTAGAGAGCGCTAATATGGATTGGGCCTCAACATACTTTCAGGTATATATGGGAGGACTACATTAGGTTTCTATCCATCCTTAGATAACCGAGTCAGCCGCCTTGTATATTTTGATACACCGAAAACAACATTTGTGGAGATTTCTTGCACGCATGTTATGTCCTTGTTTTACTGAGGTAGTATATTGTAGTTCACAGTTACTTGATAATGCTTTTGCCTAGATTATCCCTCTTTTGTTTTGTTATGTTATTTTGATTAAAATAAAATTAACTGACCATGGATAACATCCTCCATGTTACTCCTTAGTTTATGTTAGGTTGAGACATATGGCAACAACTCCGAAGTACATTGATCAAGGAATTCCTTTTGATGTGAATCCTAGTCCTTTTCCTCCTTTTGAAAATATTGGTGCTCCATATATGGCTACATTATCCCTTTTAGGAGTTATCATTGGCTTTCCAGTATGGTTGTTTTCAACCTCCTTGGTTCAAAATTTCATGATTTCTCCGCAATTGAGCACTCCTCCACCTAGACAAAATCAACCTCCAGTTGATCCTAAGGTTGACCCTTTACCTTCTTCTTCAGTTGTTTCCTCCTCCCCTTCTCCCTATTTTCCTGGTGAAAGTATTGACACTAGTAACCAAGTGGTTAATAAGAAGAAGAAAGGGAAGAAGAAAAAAAAGAATAAAATTCAGCCAGGGGGCAACCAAGAAACCATTGCTTCGAATTCAATTTCTGATGAGAAACTATCCAATAAGCCTCACAAACTTCGATATCCTTGGAAACTTTATATGGGAGACCATCTTCTTCAAAGTTGTTCTCTTATTCCTCAGATCTTAGAACAATGGTCTTCTCATTCACATCTTCATGTGTCATCAACTTCTGAAGATCATGTTGGTGACACACCATCAACTAGTGGTAGTAAAGTTCATGGAAATAAGGGTAAAGTTAAGTTTCTCTGTAGGTTATGAGAAGGGAATCACCCCATTAACCTTTGTCCCTATATAAATGAAGCCCAAAAACTGTTGAATAACCATCCTACTTCTCTGCAATGACTTCCATTGAGTTATAGGAGACCCTCCCTTAATCCTTCACTAGTTGATGAAGTGACTGACCCAAATCAACTGTCGGTCAAACCCACTCTCTCTGAATGTGAATCCCATGAGTCTATCCCTGACCAACCACAGGTCGAGGATACAGTTGACTCAATTTCACCTTCAATTAATCGTGCCCTCCCCGTAGAGAGTGAGTATGCTACCACTTCAGTTTTTTTTCGTTTCTTCAGATTCCAACAAGCTTGGAGGTAACCCTCCTATTCCATCAAGACATGAGGAACATCCTCCCATTCTCGTAACTGAAGTGGGTAATTCTCTCATTCTTACTATACCCCCTCAAAGTAATTTGGTTACTTCCTTTGATTGGAATCGACTAGCAAGATTCCCTCTTCCTTCTTATGTGCCTTTCCAGATCATAGTACAGGTTTATAAAATGATTGTATATGGCACAATTAAAGATGAAGGTGCATGTGTGAGTATCCTTTCCTCCACTACTTGGTAGGCACTTAGTTCTCTGCCACTTGTGCCTATTACGCAGAATCTATTGGATTTTAATAGAGGAACCAGTCAACCATTAGGGATCCTTCCTCAGTTGCCTATTACTTTGGGAGGAAAAATTGTTTATCTCAATGTGATGGTAGTTCGAGGTCCTTTAGATTAAAATTTATTTCTTGGGTGAAACTATGTTTATGACATGGGAGCTATTGTTTCAACACTCTTTTTAGTGATGTGTTTCCCACATGAAGGAAAAATTGTTACCATTGACTAGCTTTCATTTCCCGTTCCAAATATGGCTTCTAGTCAACCATCTTCCCTAAATGGTCTTTTTGTCTCAATCGTATATTCCTTGCCATGGGTAAATTATGTGGAAACCCATTCCATGCCTACATTAACTAACGATAAATTCCATGATGTTGTGCATTATGTACTAAGGGCCTTGGAACCAGATATCTCTAATGGATTCCTTGCTACATATCCCTTCAAGAGTATTGTTCTCCCATCTGATGAGAACCTCTCGGAAGTCATGACCCCTTATGGGTCATGATCAAGGAATATGAGCATAGTTCATTGTCTTGTGTCAAGCTCGTTAAAAAAATGAAACAAGGAATCTGAGCAGAGTTCCATGTCTTGTGTCAAGCCCATTAAAAAATGGAACAAGGTTCCCTGGAGCAAAGTTCTAATTCTAGTCTTTGATTAGATCTCATAAAATCGTAGTCAAGTCTTCGACTTGATCTCGTAAACAAACCTTCATTCCATCCATCTCATAGTCACGAGTATTCTACTTAGTTTAATGTAATGAAGCTTGGGGGCAAGCACAGAGAATTGAATCATCATGATGGGGGCATGTAAACCAATCTATAACATACTTTTCATTTCAAGCTTGTGTAAAAATGAAACTGAATCCAAGCATATTTTTTTGTTTCAAGCTTGTGTAAACATGAAACTAAATCCAAGTATAGTTCCCTATGGTTCAAGCTTGTGTAAAAATCAGCCCATCTCCATTTTAGCCCTCGTGATTTCCATTCTATCAGTCTCTTCTGTTAGATGAGCCTTTGTTTTTCTCCTTCCATCGTCATTATCTGCTTGGCCTATCATATGCTTTCACTTGGTTGTTTTTCCATTTTTGGGGAATAGTTGTAATGAGTGGTCTTACCAACTTAGCCTCTTCACATAAATCAACATGTTTTGGGAAGTTCCAACATCACTGAACTATTTGCTATCCTAGACACCACTCATTCCTATAAGTGGAGACCTCTTTAAGCTCTTTTTAGATTCTTGAAACGTGAAAATATTGTTGGGCGCTTGTCCTTTTCAACTCGTAAACAGATTGGAAAGGACATCTACTCAATACAAGTTTAACCCTTTTTTGGATTGAGATATATTACTTATGAAAAAGGAATATGTTGATCGAACATGGTCAATAGGTTCTCTTTTGTATTATTTTATGCTTTCTTGGACTTGAGAGACAAATCTACAAAAACTAACTTGTTGATTTTTCTTTTTGTTCGATTCCAAACCCTCTAAACATGAAAAGGATTGAGTTCTCATTGTCATTAAACTCGTTAAAACATCAAATAGTGACAAACTTGTCCATCATGAAAAGACTCAGTTTCACCTTCACTACACACGTTAAAACATCACATAGTGATGGATTCACCTGAAGGATGGAATTATACTACAAGAATATGTTATCCTCCTCAAGCTTGTTAAAAAATAAAGAGGCATCGGTCAGCAATGATTGGGGAAAATGGGAAAAGGGGTAAATCACTTTATGGTAGCAAGTCGCTCTTGAACATGACACTTTGACTTTATCTCTATGACTATTTCAGTTAGGTTATCTGCTTGATGGTTATCATACCTATGCTCTATCACACCATCAATCACTTTGGTTTTGGTTCAATGCTGCCAATTCATTCAGTGTCGCTGACATGTTCAAGAGAAGTCACTCAGTAAACTTCATCCTTTGCAATACTTATAAACCTTCATTTTCATGACCGCGATTCCTGAACCTTGTGTCATTGGTCACATTCTGTCTCCAACATCATTACACTCATTTCGTGTCATTGATGGGGGATACATCAATGCCCTCCTACGATGAGTCCCTTCTTGTCGACATCAGCACATTATCCAAGAAGTTAATTTAGAAACTCCCTTCTAGTACCTTGGGGCTTGCATACATCAATGGAAATTTTCTCACTTCTGATGACAAGTTGACATCACTGGCCTTCAATCGAAAGAATTTGTATGGTGTTCGACATAAAAACATTTATTCACACCATGCAGAATGTATTGTAGTACCTTGAGAATCATTATCATTATCAATGATCTCTCTCGCACTTGCTAACATCTTACATCATTGGCTAATAATCAGATGGTGTCTTCTGATGTCCATCTTGAGATTACATATTCACATGGTTAGACTTGTACTTGAGCAAACGATTGGACGAGATAAAATCCCCCAAATCTAGTTTCATCCATACTAGCTGCAATTTCAGGAGAGTACTAAATCATTTGTACAATGGCTTTACATGGATGGTCATCCTATCATGGGACTATATCTGCAAGCGACTACCAATGTACATGTAATGAAAAGTTTACATGTTGAGTACCATATGCCTTCCCTCAACAATTCATGAAAAATTCAAAATATAATGATGTTATGTATTGTAATCGATGTAGTTCATTATCCACTTCAAATCCTCTCCATCACATCGTAAAGCATATCACTTGACCTTATCATTTTCGACTTCATGCTTTAAGGGGAAACTATTATAGGTATATGTGGGCACATCACTCCTAACATTCAGATCGTTACTATTAGGGCTAATCAAACCCTATTTTTGTTGTTACATGCCCTAGACAAGTCATCACATTGAATGCTTCCTTCTATGAAATTTTCCTGGCCTGAAGCCTTGCTAAAATGCCTCCTTAGGACACCAGCGTAGCCTTAGTCAGGGGTAACTATGCTACAGAGTAGGCAGGCCCATTCTGGCTTGAAGTGCAGTGCACTTAGGCCCTCTTTGACCTATGCTGGGCGAGATTCAGTGAAAATTGCATAGGGTTCTGGGAATATTCCTTGATTCTAGATCATTCTATAAGGATCCCATCTCTTATCTCCTCCTATGGGCTCAAAATTGGATAGGCTAAGGATCCATTAACCTACTATCCTCTCATCTCTTGCTTCATGGAAACTAACTGCAAGTTTGGAAGGCCATTCAATACCCTCATTTAAGATAAAACCACCTCCATTTCCTATAAATTGAGCACTCATCATAATGATCAAGGGGGGCTAGAATCTGAAGTTTGTAAGGAAATTCTATTGGTTTGAGAATTGAGTTCATGTCAAGCAATGTTATGCTACTAGAATGGTGTGTTTTTGATGTGGAAAGGGTTGGACTAAAGCTGGAGGAGTGGCACAGGATCAAACTGTATTGGGTGATACTCTTCCTTCTACATTAATAAAGAGCTTATTCCTTTTCTCATATTATTTTTCATATTTGTGATGATTATGTGTTTCAATGTCTTCAATTCCATTGTATTATAATAGATAGATCATGTATTCTTTGATCATTTTTTGTTTTTGTTTCTCTTAATACAGGTACCTTTTGAGCGGATTTAGTTCAAGTGGGAGTGACAGAAGTGATTCAAAATAGATCAAGGAAGCAGAAGACTACCAGTAAGTTCCTTCATCTTATCTATATACTATAGGAAAAGGTTAAACTACTTTATTTCTATTGTTCTAGGTGTAGTCACCCATCTAGGGAAAATGTGTCTATCCGTAGATGAAAATTCCATATAACAGTGATGCACAACATGCTAGGATAAGCATGGATGGCGGAGAGACACTGGAAGTAAGGTTTCTTGGTAGGGACAATGGTTTTTCATGTGTGGTACTACTGTTATACATATATTGTATATGTTCTACATGTTACATCTATGATATTGTGTGGATTTGGTATTGTGTATATATAGTGTGTGTATATGTTATTATGCAATGTTACGTAAGGGTGGTACATATAGTGTTGTGTGAGTATTGCATATGTAGTGTTGGGCATAGATGGTGTTATGTACATGTTGGATATGCAGTGTTATGTACATGTGGTGTTGTGTGCATGTTGTACATGTGGTGTTATAGTGTTGTGTGCATGATTATACAAGTGGTGTTTTGAGCATGTGGCATTGTGTACATGTTGTGCATATGGTGTTATGTGCAGGTGGTGTTGTGGACATGCCGTGCATATCGTACTATGTACATGTGGTGTCATGTACATGTCGTGCATGTGGTGTTGTGTATGTCTAGCATTGCATACACGTTGTACATGTGGTACAATGTACATGTGGCATTGTGTACACATTGTATAGGTGGTGTTTTGTAGATGTGATGTTGTGTACATGTTATGTGGGTGGTGTTGTGTATAGGTGGTATTGTGTACATGTTGTACATGTGCTATTGGTGTACATGTGGTATTATGTGCATGTCGTACATGTTGTATTGTCTACATGCAATATTATGTATGTGCATGGTGTAGTCATGGTATCATGACATGTGTATTCGTTGTGATGTCCTTCGTGTACACATATGTATTGTGTTGTACATTCCGTGTATGTGTATGTATTGTGTTGTGGTGTACATCAAATGTAGATGTATGTATTCTGTTATGTTTCCCACCAAATGTAGGTGTATGTATTGTGTTGTGTTGTACACTAGGTGTAGGTGTATGCGTTGTATGATAGGTATACTTGCATGTATTGCATGGCATTGTATGTCGTATGTGATTGTATGTGTGTGATGTACACTATGTGTATGTGCATGTGGTTGAGGAGAAGGAACTAGGTGTTTTTCGAGTGTGGAAACCAATTCGTGGTGCTTATGGAATAAAGACAAAGGTAGAAGCAAAGTATTGATTAAAGGATAGGTATGAATATTTTATTTAAGTTTTATTATGCATGTGAATTATGATTCTAGTATATGATGGTTACATGCGATTTATGATTATGATCTATGATGGTTGTGTTTTGAGCTAACTTGTTGTGATATATTTATACATGATGATTTGGAAAAATATGCTAGTTCAACTTGTTGTGATAGTTAGTAAATAGGATTGCAAGTGTACCTTATTGACAAACTACTAATGCAGTATGATGTGAATTTTTTTCAATTTATATTAAATATAATGGATTTTATGTGCTTGGTAAAGGAAGCATGAAAATGCCTAGTTGGGTGGTTGAAATTGACTCCAAGCATTAGTAGCAACGCCAAAGGAAATTGCTACATGCAATAGTCTGTTGGTAAAGCACTTTAGAAGGAGAGCCATTGTGGGACACTAGTGCCCAATAGTTTCCATTCCAATTGTAGAATTGAGACTTCTGTGATCTGTCATAGTTATAAGAAGAGCTTCGGCGTAAATCACATAAAAAAGACCTTTGTCGACACGTTTCAAACCAACTAGTGTGGTTCATCGTCAGGACAAGTTGAAGAAACAGATCTG
>APFE031427435.1:28735-50901 GCA_000404065.3 Pinus taeda
ATTAAAATATTATTTTTCATAGACTAGCCCTTATATGATCTTTTGGTCTCTACATCACCCTCTATTTAAGAATCTGCCATGATCTGCATGTGCATCTTGTCTTGATGATTAACCACACTAGCTGCGACACCAGCTAGTTTCGAAAACGTTGGAAAATTTTTCTCCTATGTGATTTCTAAGAAAAAAACTCTTCTTAATGTCCAAAAAGACTCTTTTTAATGTAATATCGATCACAAAAACCTCATTTCAAAAATTTATAAACTGTATATATATGAAATTATATAAACTATTAAGAAAAAAAAATAAAAATAACCCTATATAACATTGATCCTTCTTTTTAATAGACCATGATATAGTTTTAAGTTACTTAATATACAACATAGCTCCAAAGTACATAAAGCCATTTTAACCCAATACTCCTATAACATAAAAATGTCTACAACATAATCTTTTTAATATTCATCGCAATTAATAAATTTCTACTTAAAATAAATATTTACTCCTATTAAATTTTAAAATATCTTTTTATATTATAATATAATTTTTATGTATAAATAAAACTTAATATAATTTAAAATAACTTAATATTATCAAAATATGAATAATCATTAATATAAATAAAAAATTTATTACTGCACATAATTAATTACATTCTTATTATTATATTTAACTGTTAATTGAAATATTTTGAACACATTTGCTCTCCTCCTAGGTTAATGAATCCACTCACCTTCCTACTAGGTTAAGCAATGCGATCTTATGCATAATGCTTCTTTGTGATGCAATCAAGTTAGTGCCGACTCCCGGGACCTTTTTGTTATTTATGCAGTGTTAAAACATTTTTACTTTATTTTATATTATTTGATATTATAGTTTAATTTATTTTATATTATTTGATTATGTAGTTTATAAGTATGAAATAAAAAAATTAGTGAGGTTATAGTGGTTTGATGTCCGACGGATTTGGTCATTCTAGAATTTGTAATCAAAATTTGGCATGTAGGTATTATATACATTTTCTACCTCTAATTTTTTATATTATTTCATATTGTATTGTAGTTTAATTTATAAAAGAAATAATTTTTCCAAGTTAATTTTAATAGAGATTTTTAGGTGTTCAATTTATTTATACATTAAAAAATAATAAACCACATAGGTTGGCATAATTCTTTTGTGATTTAAAAAAAAAAATCTATTATTCTATAAAAGAAATTGTATAACAAATTCCGATAATATATATATATATATAACTACAATTTTGAAAATAATATTGTGTTGTCCTATAGTATCGTATGGTATTATGAGTGCATTCAAGAATGATTGGTGCAAACCAAACGTCCAGTTACATCTTTCTTGTTATTAACACTTCGCTTCAATTACTCACATTTTGAAATTTAAATATTCCTTGTTATTAACACCAGACTTTAATCGCTCATATTTTGAAATTTATATGTGAACAGTATTTAGGTTACACTACCTACACTCCATGGATGGTTGGTCTTTTTCCAATTTGACCACACTATATACGAAAATTAATTGATATATTGTCACCAATTTTGACTTTAAGAGTAGAAGGAGAATGGTAACGGAATATATTATCACCCATTGAGACTTTAAGAGTAAAGAAGGGGATTCGTGGATGAGAAATGGGAACGTGTGATGCAAGAAAGTCATGGAACTCCAAACTTGTAGGCGCATAAAGTCGTTGAGCCTGTCGCAGACATAAGAACCACACCCAATTATACAAAATTAGCCGTGATTTGTGGAGGAAAAGGGCATCCGGGTTCCATACGTCATAAATACTCTTTCCTCGTTGCCAACTTTGAACACGGCTTCAGTCCTTCAATGTGGGGGCATAGGCGTGTGCAATGGCCTCACGCCTTCAGTCCTTCCTTGTGGGGGCATAGGGGTGTGCAATGGCCTCACGGTATAATAAATACACAAGTTCATTCTCATTCCCAACCACACATACAACCTCGCTGACGTTAAAGAGCTCAGCTGATTGGGTTGGTATCTCTCAACAAAGTTCAGAAACAGTGTATTGTTTCTGAGTAGAGATGGCCGCCACCAAGCCCATGCATGCTGCACGCTTATCCTCCTGTATAATTGCCCTCATCATATTAATGGCGATTACCGTCCATGGAGTACAGAGTGCGTTCTAATTCCATCTATTTATGTATTGTTCTTGATCCGTTACTCTTTGTTATACCATTTACTCGCTGTTTGAAATAGTCATTGGATTAATCACAAAGTAGTTAATATGTTGGGGTGATGTGCTGTATGTGTTCAGGCGCCATTGTCAAGTGCGACGAGCTTCCCGTGGAACTCTGCGCCTTCTCTGTCTCATCGTCTGGTAACAGATGTGTGCTCGAGAAGGATGTAATGAATGACGGCACCTTGCAATATCAATGCCAGGTATCTTTTAATTATTAACGTCTTCACTCATTAAAACCTCATAACACAACTAGCACTGTTAATAGATACTTCATTAGTGTGGATCATAATGTTGAGAAATCCTAACAATAATTGGTTATACATCATTAGTCATCGGTTGTGATGGTGGAGAAAACGGTGGGATGGATCGAAAGCGAGGAGTGCATAAGTGCGTGCGGCTTGGAACGGATGGCTGTGGGCTTGTCCACCGATTCTCTACACGAACCCGAATTTAGTACCAAGTTGTGTTCTTCCAAGTGCCGCGGCAACTGCCCCAACATCGTCAATCTATATGTCAATCTCGCTGCAGGAGAAGGTGGGTCCATCAGATCCCCTTTCTTCTGATCTCAACAATTCATTTTAAGTATTTTCCTAATGGATTTGAGGCATTGTTTTGACAGGAATATCTCTATCAAGTATGTGCGAATCTGAGGAAAGAAAATCTCGCAATCTGATCAAGAAAACGGAGTCAAGTTCGTCAAAATCAAAGTCAAGCATCCATTCCAAATCGTCTAGATCCCTGGATCGAAGGGCAACCGCAAAACTGAGTCGGAAGTTGCTGTAATTGCACTCTTATCCATAGGTACACGATTATTATTAAGTAATTCCATGGAGAAAAGTAGAATTTTTTGGCGGTTCGAATCGATTCTCGGATTAATACGCCAACGTCAATTCGAAGTTCTGTAATTCGGTCGAATTGACCGAAAATTCGTATATTGGGCGATTCGATTCGGTTCTTGTATTAATACGCCAATTCAAAGAGTTGTCTGGGATATTGTTCAAGGATCACTACAGGGAGGCAGAGCATATTCCCAATAGAATTGTTAATTTCTTGTCGTCAAACTACATTTCAGAGACTCTTCCAGCAGATGACATGCTGTTGCCCGTAAATATTGAATGTTAATGCTAATACTAGTTGATTTTTTATCCAAAGAGATTTTGCAAAGTGAATTTAGTATTGTACTTAATGAAATGTGTAATATTCTATGCCTTATGATGTATAGCAGATTAAGCTATCCAGAAAATGGGGTTTGTAGAATATGGGCATATGTGTGATATGCAAATTATAAATCTGGGGTTTGTAAAATATTAGAATAGGTGTGATATGCAGAGTATAATTCTATAACTACTATACACATTATATGTATTTGTAGTATATTTATTAAATAAAATAAAATATTTTATTAAGGAAGTATTTTTTTGATTTTTTGGGTGGATTTGATTGAAATTTGATGAGTACTACATTGTAATATTTAACATTATATCCATGAATTATAGTGTAAGATCTAAAAACGTTTTAAAAAAAATAAAATATTTTAAAGAATAATAAATTGTCTCATCAATACTTCTTTAACATTTTGAATCATAACAAATTGTCCCATGAATACTTTCTTAACATTTTGAATCATAGATGAAGAATTCATTATGGGGATGAGATCATCCATATACAAAACTAGAATCAATAAATTTGATCATTGTCTATGAGTATAAATAATAGGATCAGAATGATAAGTGTTGAAACAAGAAACTAGTAGAAAATTGTCCATCTTCTCATACCCAGCTCTAGTAGTTTGTCTAAGACCATACAAGGAACACTAAAGTTATATAGGGGTGCTTTTACAACCTAAAAGTGTTGCAACAACACAAAAGGGGTGTTGCAGAAACTATACTTTACTACTCCTTCGAGTGCATCTGCTTAAGCCTCCCTAAAGTGATTCTCATGGATTCCCACATATTAGCATAAAAAGGTAAATTTCTTCTTAAATACATCAGAATGAACGTTAGGTTGCAATAAAAGAGGGTGTTGTAACACCTATGCTTTATTGTTTGTTCAAGACTATTTTCCTCAACCTACCTAAAGTGATTTTCATGGATCATCAGAGCTTAACAAAGAAAAGAAAATTCATTCCTAAATACATAAGAATGAAAATTAAAGTAACATAACCAAATATAATTGTACCTAGATAAAATGCATCTGTATTAGAAAAATTTGTAAAGGGGTGATATGAAAATGAGAAAAGGTACTAAAAATGATGTTCAATGGGTGTACGAAAAGGTAATCTATAAGTACTAATTTATTGTGTAAGTACATAGACAGTAGGTGAGGGGGAGCAGTGAATCCATAAATTCTTATGTATAGAGTTGTATAATTTTTCTCTATCATGTTGCAATGACATGTTGCAACATTGTACTCTATTCATGTTGTGTTGGATGGAGTTGTGGAAGCTACTCTTAAGTCATGTTGCAGGAGTAGGAGTTTTAGTACTTGTATCATAGTCATGTTGCAACAACAAGGTACCTAGGGTGTTATAGAGATATGGAGATGTTGTTGCAACTTGAAAGTGTTGCAACAATAGAAAAGGGCATTGCAACAATTGCTATTTGCTATTACTTCAATGGTATCTACTAGAACCCACTTGAAGTGATTCTCATGAATTCCAACATATAAGCATAAAACGGGAAAATTCCTTCCTAAATACATAAGAATGAACATTAGGTTGTAGCAACACAAAAGGGTGTTGCAACACCTACCCTTTATTGTTTCTTCAAGAGTATTTTCCTCAACATGCTTAAAGTGATTCTCATGTATTACCATAGGTTAGCATAAAAAAGGGAAATTCCTTCATAACTGACATAAGAATGACCTTTAAGTAAAATAATTAAAATATAATTATACCTTGATAAAAATGCATATGTATGGGAAAAATAGGTAATGAGGTGGTATGACAATGGAAAAAGGTACTAAAAAGGGTGTTGGATGGGTCTACCAAAAGCTAATCTATATGGTTGCAAGTAGTACCTAACTAAGGAGAGGGTTGTACCTCCTTAGGTAAGGCACTATTTATGAAAATACTAGAACACCTAATTTAGTATCACACCATTCGCACATACCATAATAAAAATGGAACAAAACCATGAACTTTGTATTAGCTGAAATTCAAAATGCAAATTATAATTAATTTATCCTCTTGTAGCTCAAGTAGAGTAGGATTTTTTATACACAATACAGTAGGCTTAATTTGAGTAAGATATCGAGGGACAGCCATGAAAATCTTCAAATTATTAGGTTATTCCTTCTTGGTTATAATAATTTCACAAAAGAGTAGAAAAAATAGATATACATTAACTCATTTAGCTATTGTCATAGGTGACAGCTACGTCAATATTCTATTTAGGCCAACCTTTCTTGTCGGGAAATCAAGTCCTCTTGTCAATTCTTTCATTAGGTCGTCAGATGCTCAACCTAAAATCTGTTGATGACCATTGTGTGGCTAGAGGTTGGTTGGCGGTGCACTATATTGGTTGTCCTTCATTTGCAGCAGTTGTCATCGATGGTCAATGTTTAGGGTGTTGCAACATAGGTTTTATAGGGCTTGTCATGGCGTGTTACAATAATGAATTTGCAACATTGTGTTCTGTTGTATTGCAATAATGGAGTTGCATCACAATGCTCTATGATATTGTGACGACATGTTGAAACATTATAGGCAATTCAAGTTGTAGAGGCTAGAGTTGTAAAGCCTTCTATTTAGTCATGTTTCAATAATCGGAGTTGCAACACTCTCATGTTGATCGTGTTACAACAAGGATGTACCTAGGGTATTCCAATGATATAGAGATGTTGTTGCAAGTTGAACGTGTCGCAACAACACAAAAGGCTATTGCAACAACTATTATTTATTGTTGCTTCAAGAGTCTCTTCTTAATCATTCCTAAAGTGATTCTCATGGATTCTCATAGGTTAGGATAAAAAAGGAAAATTGCTTCCTAAATACATAAGAATGAACATTAAAGTGGCATAATCAAAAGGTTATTATACTTTGATAAAAAAATTCATATGTATGGGTAAAACAGATAATGGGGTGGTATGAAAATGCAAAAAGTACTAAAAATGGTGTTAGATGTGTTTTAAAAAGATGTTAATTTTGGCAACCATCATTGAACAACTATTTTCCATGACATTGAAGTAATCAAAGCAATAGAGAAAATATGTTTAATTTTTTAAAATAGGATGCAACAAGCCATTTATGGAAGAGGAATCAACAAAAAAAAGAAAATAATTCAAAGCAAAGAAAGAAATATCCAAGCTCAAATCAAAAAAATGAAGATAATTAGAGTCGGTATGTAGGGAGAATTATAAAGCAGTGAAAGGAAGAAACCACTTATATAATAGTTAGTTTCTTGAAAATACTTGAAGTATCTTCCGTTCAACTCATAAAGTAGGAAAGACATGTAGGCTACTTCGGGCATGTTCTTAATGCATGGTGGTAATGAGGTGACTCAATAGTTGCACAACCAACCACAATCAATGAGCTCAAAGCACACAAATAAAAAAATGCAAATTTCCTTAAAGGGAATAAATATTTCTAAGCAACATCTTCCATCCATTTTTAGAAACAAAGGTTGAAGTAGATCTGATTGTACAACTAATATTAGGAAATAAATCTAATATTGAAATCATAATGTAACTAAAACATCAAATGTTTAAGAAATGATGAGTAAAAAATAATTAGTAAGCAAGGAAAATTTTCTAGACAAGAAAGAGTGGAAATAACACTATATGTGGCTTAAAATTCAAGTTTTACAATGCAACAAGTATTCATGTAGCCCCTTGGAAAGGGACTTGTAATTGAGAAAGTTTGGGAACATAGTATCACATCTAAATATGCTTTGGAACATAGAATATTTTATAATTGAACTTCACTTATGATTTCTCAAATCCTTCCAGCTAAATTTTGTGGATCTATACTCTACGATTCAAGAAGCTTTGTATTGATTAGTGTTTTATTTTATCCATATTTCACATATTTTCTATATTCCTACATTATCCTTGGGAGTGTATAGCATATCCACATTCTTTGACTAGTCAAATCCTGCAAATTAATGCAAATAATAAACATGCTCACATTATCACGAGTTGAATTTAAGGATTTGATATCAACAAGATGGTATTACTTGCACAAGCAACCATTTGTCCCATAGAAAGATAAAGCTTGTGTGATATGAAAGAGAGATTTGCTAAAGTTTTGGTGAATTTATAACAACAAAAATATCTCATAAGAAAGGGAAAAGATAAATGTGTACCTTAACAATAATAGTGAGTTAAAATAGAAAGAATAAAAAGAAAATACCATGAGAAAATTTGAAGGAAAGAAAGTTTGTACACTACAATTTCATAAGGTCATTGAAATCCCAAAAAGAAGGAAGAGGACCACGCTATTTTGACTTCATTAGATGATGAAAGTTAAAATAGTATATGGTGATACCTGATTGGGATTAATTCATCCTTTCATCTAGGGAGGGGGGTAAGGAGAAAAACATCCTTGTTCTCTACCACTATATTCCAACATCCCTTAGAATTGATCCAATAATATATGTAAATCTTGTTGTTTTAGTTTTCATTGATATTGTTAGTTTTACTTAATTTAACAAAGGCAGGGTTGGTATTTTAGGAAAGCCCCTCTATCAAAACAATGAATCTACATGGATAAAATATATAATAAGGTAGTATGAAAGTGGTAAAAGTTAGTAAGAAATGTTTTGCATGGGCATTAAAATGATGCTAATTTGGGCACCCACCATCTTCCCCTAGCCAAGACGATTGTATTTCCCTATGCAACCAGATAGTAAGTCTAAACCTGATATGATGTCCCTCCCATGGAGATAGCTAACACCATAGTCAACTTTGTTTGCTTCATGGGCATGGGAGTAGCCTTTTATCCCCTCAGTCTCCCTCCAACTAGAAAGTTATTCCTTCCTATTTATGTTGTAGTTTTTGTCATATATTGGGGAAGGCAACAAGATCATAGGATAGTGGAAACTAAGGTCTATCCATTTCTTTCCAAAATTCTCCATGCATTTGATGCGTTGATGCATTCTATCTAGTGTCACTACAAGATTATTAGGATTGAAGGGGTGCTTTTAGCGCATGTCCCCTATGGCCTACTTCCACCACTGACTGCACCCTTTTACAACTATCTTCGCCAATACCTCTATTTATGATTTTTAGTTATCAATGGCTTCTTTTCTATTTTTTGCCATAAATTATACATGCCATCAAGAATTCACTTAGTTATAATGTGTAAGGAGAACACCCTTGGGAATGTAATATTCCTCTTTCATCCATATATTACAAGTGAAGTTATTTTCTGCAACATTATGAGAAATTTCCTAGACAACCTAGTTATTTAGGCTAGACACAAAGGTTGTTAGTTGAACGTCTCCCATAAAATGGTTAGGATTCCAAGTTGAATCATGGTACAAAAAAATGGTATGTTGGTACAAATCACACAACAAGTTCTTCCCCTAATTTTTTCTTGCATAATAGGATTATAGGAAGGTGATTTGAGAAGTAATTTCATATCGTTTATCGATCATAATGGAATTCCTTTGGAACATGAGGGATTTTTCCTACATTTTCATGTTGCAGACAAGGGAGGGTGCCCTACAGTTGAGTCAAAATTCTACTAACAATCTAAGATAAATATTTTAAACCTCTATCTCGTCCACCTATCTATATAGCTTGAATGTTTTTCTACTTCCTCCTTCATCTCCTTCCTCTAGTGATCCCATTTGGATTTATGTGCCTTTAAGTTCTTTTCCCACTTCTCCCTGAGGCGTTTGACAGCATGGCGATCCTCCCTAATGGGAAACACCTCTTAGTTATAAGCTTCTGCCATTTCCTTCCATTTGTCATCCTTGGATTTTTGCCTCACATTTGTAAGGTCTATTTGAACAACATTATCTTACATCCAGTGAGGCTTTTTCTGAGTGGCTTATTCTATCAATTAAAGTCTATCATCTATTATTTGGATAACTGCTTCTTGGATAGGGATTTTCTCTCTATATTCCTCCTTCTAAACTATTACCTCTTCCTCACGAATAAGCTTTTCCTTGTACTTTGTTTTAAGGATCCCAACTACTTGAGCAAGGAAGTGTAATCCCTTAGAGGACTTATTTCCCCATAGTTTGACTTCTATATTTTTTATTTTGTTCTATAGGTCCTCGTTTTTATTCTCCAATATTTCATTTATCATGACAATAAATGGATACAAAAGAATGAAGGACAAAGGTTTCTTTTTCTTCATGGCCTAATAGACTTCCTTATGGTCTGAACATTAATACTAGGCTAAGGAGCTAAAATATAAATTATACTTCCATACTTGGTGTTGCAACCCTTCATTCCTCTTGAGTTGAAACTATCACATACCTAGTACTTTAATTCTCGATTAAGGATATGCGGTATCAATTTTTTTTCTTCTTCTCAAGCTTAACAATCAACCCTAATACTACTTTGTAACATACCCAATTCCCTCAATAATTTACAAAGGTTATGGGCTACCTTTTTTTTCTTTTATTTTCTTTTTACTAGATTGACAATAAATCTTGATACCATTTTTCACATAACTAAATTTATCTGAAACACACTTGCAAAAACTTGGTTTTCACCTCTCATACTTTATTTTCAAACAATTTACATGTAAAATATTATTCAAATACTTCATACACAACCAATTAAGTAGCATTTTTCTTGTATACATATTATCAAAAAATTTGTATGAAGTTAAATAAGAAATGTTTCTTTAATTCCACTTGTAACATACTAACTAAAATATACTAGTCAATAATACAAATCATGATTTCTATTTTTGAGGTATTTTATCAAATAGGTTGTATGCAAATTGTAATAAAACACCTCTAACACATATATTCAGATGCTTGGCATGTAAATAACCATATATCAACTATAATAGTAATATCACACAACAATGCCTAAATACATCAATATTATTTCCATCCACAAAACAACATTTTCACTATGGAATTTCATTAAACAATTTATATTCAAGGAATCATTTAACCATTTAGGCATTTCTTCAAACACTTTGCATGCAAGCTAATATAAAATAATCCTCAGGAAATATCTCCTAGAATATATCATTCAAATTTCTAAAATTTGAACCAGATGATCAATAGGTCTTTTGTTCACTATGGTCCAAGTTTCAGCCTCTAGAACCACCCATAAGAAAAAGTTATATAGATAATGCCAATAAGAGAATCTAGGAAGCTCAAATTCCTCTAATCAACTAAAATATTGAACCTAATAGCTAAACATTGGACTATATGATCAATGGGATTTCTCCTCACTATGGTCCTATTATCACTCTATAATTTCCCAAGGTTGTGGAGAGAAACCTACAGGTAACAAGAAAACCACTTTGGAAGCTGGGATCCAGCCCTTGTAGCTTTAGAGAGGGATATCTCTATATGATTTAGAATTGTTGATTTAAGATATTAGGCTAGTTATTGGGTTTTGAGTTTGATTTTTTCAAATATTTGGGTGAAACTGCAAGGACAGTCCATTGGGAAATGGATTCAAAAGTCTTGTGGTGATCCAATACAAAAATAATATAATAGATGTAACATGACAGAGTAGGAAAGATTTTGGATCTCTGTAGTATTTATGGAGTGAATGGGCTGAAAGGATTTAGATTCAGTTAAACATAGAGAATATTAAGATCAGTTTTGTATTTAATATTAGAGTGAAAACATAGATATTTTTTATAAGCCGAAGTAGGCTATATTTAAACAAATTCAACCCTTAATCTTCTTTAAATAATAGAGACAAAAAGTACATATGGAAAACTAGAAAATAACAATTTTACAAGAGAAACAAAATTCACCAATTGCTTGACACGAGAATCGTGGACCAAGCTTTTTGAATTAATGGAAATGATCATCTCATTACATGTACAACTCTACACCAAATATCTTCTTTCTTCACACAAGTTCCAACCCTTTGTACTTCGATATATGAAGTATTTATACAATTCATCAAAATATCTTGATTTAAAATATCAATATGTTTCTACAAAATATCCTAAAAAGTTGTTTACAGAAATAGTGGAGGAATATAGGAGAACTAAAACTGTTGAAGCTACCTCACACTAACTTCAAGGATTCTAGTGATGACTTAGCTAGGAAACTGATGCTTGGTTGTTAAAAATGAATACCTATTTACTCAAGAGTTTCACATAATTTATTCCATTTGACTTCATTTAGGGTGGAGAATTTGATTAACTTTCTGTAGGTTTCATCCACCTCAATATAATCTCTTGCTATGGAATATAACTTTTGCTGATAATCCTCTAGCTAAACTAATTTATCTCTCGTTCCCTTCTAACCTGGAAACCCCTTTTGATGCACTATATTGAATTTTCTATGGAATTTTTGAATGCTAGACTCCAAGTTATGACATTTATTTCTCTTACCTCAAGAATTGTCTCAATTCTGTCTGCAATCTCATATTCTTTATGCTCTTCTCTTGTCTTTGTATTCAAAATTCTTATTAAGGCAATAGCTTTGCCTACTTTCTGATGCAAACATTCCTTTATATCTTCTATGACCTCTTTTGATCTCTTCACTAATCCCTCCTACTCGAAAATAATTTCAATTTAAGGCCAAATTTCAGTCATAGCTTCATTAATCTCTACCGAAATGTCCTCCTTTCGCCATGAAATTGTTTGTGTCATGGCAGATTCATTCTCTAAAATTTCAATTCTCTGAGTTAATATATGAGTCTTTTGAAGCTATAACACATACAAATTATCAATTTTTAACTTCTTCTCTTGGATATTTTTAAGCTGAGCTTTCAACTTTTCAATCTCTTGGCCTCTGATAGACAAGTCTTCAATAGCTTTGATTAATTCTCCTGATGTATCTGTAGACTGTGTTTATGTTGTAGTAGCTATTGAAGTAGAGGTCGTTGTTGTTGATGTACCTGCAATTCGAATTGCTGTGATAGTAATGAATGCTAATTGAGTTGATTGTTCTTTCTCCTTTAGTAGCTTCTCAATTTAGTCTGGATTTGTTTAATCTATCCATTCTCTTTAAGGATGATTTTAAACATATCTTCTTTCTCATTTTCTTACTAACCAACTTCCTTTGTTTGAGGATATTCAGTAGATGAAAGTTTGATTTGTTTCTTTAGGGCTGCAATGTCAACTTTTTCTCTCTTAATGATCTCCTGAGCTGCCTTTACATTATTGAGATCATATCCCAGTTTATTTACTAAATCCTATAAATACTTTATTTTAGTGTCTTTAGCTAAAGAAGATACTTTATCCAATTTTAGTTGAGACTGAATATTGTTGATTGATGCCTAAAGTCTGGATGCTTCAATTTTTGTGTTTGTCAGGGTAGAATACAAAATTTCACTTATTTTCTTGTGAAAATCCATCTGATCAATATGATGGATTTGATCAATGTTAAAAGAAAAGATAGACTTCTTGTATTCATCTCTACATTTAGGGAAAGGAACTCGAACTCCAAGGAAAGCTATTTTCATTTTCTCTTCCTTAATGTCAAAAGTATAGAGAAGTTTGTGCTGTGATGAAATTGTTTATTTATAGAACTAAGAATAGGTTGTTTCTCTCAAAAGTTCATTTTTCTTTTTTATTTCCTTATACCTATCAAATATACTTGTTTCAGCTTGATCATGAACCAATTCTCCTGATTGAGATGTTTCTAGTGGTTCTTGAGAAGCTGAAGATGATGGTGACGCTATGAAAATGTCTTCAACTCGAGGGAAAGTAGATGTATAAGGACCTACCAAGAGTACTGTAGACTAAACATTTTCTTCCTATGAAAACTCTTCTACTGGATTGGCTTTCTACCTCTTTTTATATATTTTGAATTCTTTTCCTTGAATTTCTGAAACTGAAGGGGAAACATCCTCCCTTGGTCTTTTATCTTTCTTTTCCTATGGCACTAGTGTCTGTGATGTCGTAGTAGAAAGCACATGTTCTTCTGCCTCCTGCAATGTGTTTTCCTACCATTGATTTTTATTCATATATTGCTCAATTTCAGGTCTATGAGTATTAGTGTAAGGAGTACTTTTCCGCTCTACTCTCAACTTTAACATTATTCGTAAAGGATCATATGACCAAGTGAAATGGAGTTTAAATTTAATATGTTTCAGCAAAATATTTGCTTCTTTTGTTGTTGTCCTGCTATTAAAAATGAAAGGCCCAACATGTGCTTTGATTTTGAACTGAGATTTTCTTTTAGCTATCACAAATTCTAGATCATCCATATTTATCATTTTCCTAATATACTTTAATACAAAAATTTTAATAGGAACAAACTTAGGAAATTTATATGGAGGTAATTCACACCCATACACCCTTATCTCAGTGTAATTTTGATACAAGTACCAGTCACTTGTCTTTTCATGTTCACTGAGATGTAGAATACTCTTAATCTAAGGTCCAATTCTAGATTCAACATCACTGTTAAGTAGGCAGGAAACTATGTATAGAGACTGGTCTACATAGTCATTCAATGTGAATTCATTAGTATCCTTCCCTACCAAGGAAGTCCAATGAATCACAGACTGTGCATCTCCCTGTTCATCCATTTTTTCTAGTGGAAATTTAAATTTGTCTGCTTGATGGAATCAGAACAATTAAACTAAAACTCAAGCATACTTGAAGAATCCTTATGTAGAAAAGTTAAAGAAATGTTCATGAATTACCTATGCTAAGAATTCACCATAATGATAATTTATTAAAGGTTTTTCTTCTGTTGAAAAAACTAATAAAAAACCTATAATGGCTTCATCAACCCATTGATCAATTTGATAGCCCAATAAAAAATAAACTATAGAAATGATCTATTTTTTCATTTCAAGAAACATTGAGGATGGATAAGGAGGGTTTGTTTTGGCAATTGGACATTCTCAAGTAGAAATGTCTCAAAATTTTTGGCTTTGTGTGGAAAATTTAGGTTTTTGTAGAGTTCAATGAGGGGATCCACTGAAAATGGTTTCAGAGAGGCTTAATTTTGAATATGAAGGATTTGGCATATGGGGTTAGGGGTAATTATGAACAAAATGTCATTTTTTTTAGCAACAATTGCTCTTTCACTCAATATATACCTGAAATGGCACCATGAGACAAATTTCGGAAAATGACGGGTTTGGGGAAAAAAAAATAAGGCAAGAAGGAATCCCACAAACTCATTTCATCATTGAGATCAAGGAATTTGTGTTTTAACCAATTGTGAAGTTCGTAAAGGTCACACTCACAATTGGTTTCAGAGATATTATAATGTTCATCAGCTAAGGGCTAATGGCCTAAGTCAATTATAGGGTGAAGCATAGGGTTTTCCCTGTGCCTTTTGACTTTCCTTTCAAAGACATGTTGAAAGAACTAAAAGGGAAAAACAAAATTTACCCAGGAGTTGGTTGGAGGAACATTGTTCGACTTAATGAGGTTGCAGTAGCAGTAGCAGGTTCAGTCATTCAATGTAGCGGGGTTACAGAGGAAAGGCTGACTGAATAGTGTTCTGGTTTGTTTTATGGGGAGATCACTTTACTGTTGAAAGTTGACCATTTAGCGAGACATATTCATTAATCTAGGAATGATTATGACTAGGAATGAATATTAACTATTGTATGACAAACACAAGGACACGACAGGAGTGAAAGTAGAGTGGGAAGAGGATGTGGCATGTGGTAGGAGTGGATTGGATGGTGTGTGACATATGGTAGGAGGGTGGAGTGGAGGGAGTGGGGTTAACCTTATAATTACACAGGAAAGGGGGAAGGTAGATTTCGGAGGGGCCAGTGAGTGGTAAGTAGTTTAGGTTGATGGGGGTCCAGAGTCTACAAGGGAGTGCCATGTTGCAAAATCAAGATTTGGATAATGCACTTTTCAAACCCCTCCAATAAACTGTCAGACGGAGAGGGGAGAGGGGTGGTCCAAATTGATTGTTAGTCATTGATCTGAGCAAGTTAGATCATGGCCATAGATTGTAGCATGACTTTTATTACAAACGAAAAAAGTGTCATGTTAAAAACTTTATTAAATTTTAACATAATTGCGATTAAACTTTGCAATTAACTAATTAAACACAAGTATTTAACAAGTAATGTGGAATTTAAGCTAGCACCACATATTTTTTATATTTCTTAAGGGATTTTTCATCACATTATTATATTATATATCATATATATATATATTATATTATATATATAATTTCTTTTATTTTTTTCATACATATATCATTTTTTTATATCCCCTTTTCATTTTATTTTATTTTTTCTTTTCTTTTTCTTTTCCTTTTTTCTTTGGAAATAATTTGCAGAAGGAATTATTATTTACAACATCTCATGACAAAAAAATCAACCTATAATCATTAATTGATCCCATAGATGATAGGACCCTAACATTAGCTCCAATGGCGACGACAAGCTCCCTATGAGGTGTCAAGAACACTTTATATCAATAGCTTTTGTCAATTGGGTACGTTTTTCTTATTCTGTAACTCAATTGATTACTTTTTGTTATTAGAAATATTGGTAGCAACTCACCAGAAGCTTAGGTCCTTCTATTCAGGCTTCAGTTCCTGATGTCAACTACCCTCTCTTGTTGTAAAATGATAAAATGATATTTATAATGACTTGAATGAGAAAATTATTTATTCTTGAACAAAATAGTGCTTGAGTAGTATTCCATTGATAGGTCCTCTTGGAAGTCCTTCTCCAGTCATGTCTTCCAAAAAGAATGCATTGTTACCTATGAAAGCTTCAATTTTATAGGGTCCTTTCCACAGGCTATCAAATTTCCCATGCTTACCTTTCTCTTAATTTCTTGAGTCCCATCTGAATGTGAGATCATGTAGTTTGATTTTTTCTTCTTTGGTCCTTCTGTCATGGATTTTCTTGATTTTGTCCTAAATTATCTGAGTTTTGTTGTAGACCTCTTCCCTAGTTTGTTGCAACTGTATTGTTTGATTTATCCTTCTATGTACATCATTTGGCTTGACTTATGATTATAGTGATAAATTTAGCACAAGGATTCTCAGGGAAGTAGGGAAAAATGCATCTAATCCATATACTAATTAGAAAGGAGACATTCCAATATATTTCTTAGTGCTAGTTTTGTTAGCCCACAAAGCATTAATCAACTTCTTGTGCTAGGATTTTCTATTTTCTTGCAATAGTTTCTTAATAACGTTGACTAAAGTCTTATTAGAAGACTTAGTTAACCCATTCCCTTGTGGGTAATAAGCAGTAGAGTGTCCTAATTTTATGTGATACTTATGGAAAAAATCATTCATTCCCTTTGATTTGAAGGCAACAACATTGTCAGTAATGATTTTATTTGGACATCAAAATTTGGAAAGAATATTACCTTTTAAAAACTAAATAGTTATAGTATATGTAGCTTATCTGGTTCGAATGGCCTCAACCCACTTAATGAAGTAGTCAGTGGCTGTCAAAATTAATTTATGTTGAGGTGAGGAGCTTGGACGGAGTTATCCAATAAAATATAGGCCCCGTTGTTGGAAAGGAGCCTTAACTGAAATGGGATTTAGAGGTAATGGAAAAAGTTTTCTCTTGCCTTCAAATATTTGGCATTGATGGCATCTTGAAGCTCTCTTATAAACATCTACAAATAAGTTAGGATAGTAAAAACCATCTCTCAATATTTTGTTGGCTGTGGTCTTCCAGTATAAATGTCCTCCACAGTCTCCTTGATGAAATTCCTCCATGGACCAGTCTACTTCATCCTTCAATAAACAATTTAGAAAAGTACCCCGAACATCCTTCCAAAACACATTCTTATCTGAAATGGAGGATTTCATAGCTTTTAACTTGATAAATCTAGTTTTTTTTGTTAAAATAGGAGGAGCTTGTAAATTTTGTAAAACAAAGATAATATATGCATACCAGGGAGACGTAGAAAATGCTTCTAATCACCAGCTCTTCCTATTGATTAAGTGAAGCTATAAAATTTATGCATAGTGCATGGAAATATTATTCAACCATTAGCTTAGCCAATCCATGACCTTTGATAGGCTTAGTAGGTCTTACTTCAATGTCATATTCTAAACTCACTGCAATCCATTTTCCTATTTTCCCATTTCGATCAGTCTCAGTGAGGATATCTTTGACTACAACACTTAGAGCAAATGCAATTATATGAGAATGTAGAATGTACGCTCTAAAGTATTTTAGTTCCTTTACTAGAGAGAAGGCTTTTTTTTCCATGATATTGTACTCTAAGGAGGCATCTCTCAAAGATCTGTTGAAGAACGCTATAGGTTGTTCAAATCCCTCACTGTTTTTATACGATAGAACTATTGCAATGGAGTGTTCAGATGCAAAAGAGAAAATAATGAAGTCTTTAGTAAAATCAGGGCTAATCAAAATAGGAGCAGTTGTCAAAGCTACCTTTACTTCAATAATTTTTTTTTTAGCCTCACTATTCCATTTTATCTCAGTATCTTTCTTTAGCATGTTTGTGATTTCTTTCAAGATCTCGGCTATGTCTGGAATGAATCTTCTTAGGAAATTGATCATATCAAATACTGAATTTCTTTTTTGTTCATAGGAGGATCAATCTTCATTATGGTTTCAACTCTGTTGGGGTCTTTTCTCATACCTTTTGTTGAAATAATGTGGCCAAGTCGCTTTCCTTCCTTTCAGTCGAAAATAGATTTTTTAAGGTTCAAGGAAATACCATATTTCCTACATTTTTCAATGACCTTCCTCCAGTGTAGTAAGTGATCTTCATCTTTTTCTAAAAATATAGTAATGTCATCTAGGTAAATTACAATGAACCTATCCTTCTCATTAGCAAATGCAATACCCATTTCTCTCAAAAAAATGGCCCTTGCATTCATAAGGCCAAAGGGAATTTTTACATACATAAAGGTCCCCCAAGGTGTAGTCAAATTTATTTTATGTTAATCATCAAAATGTACTATAATTTAGTTATATCTTGAGAAACCATCTAGCAAATGAATTATGCTAGAACTAACTACTTCCTTAAGATATAATCCATTTTACGTAGAGGGTAGTTATCCTTGAGAGAAACTTTGTTTAGATTCCTAAAATCTACTCAAAGCCTTATTTCTCCCATCTTCTTTCTTGTTGGCACTAGATTAGACACCCGTTTTGAAGATATTAAGGGCATAATGATTTTTGCATCAAACATTTATTTAACTTCATTTTGTCTCATAGGTAACTTAACTAGATTTACCCTCCTTAATTTATGGTTTATGGGTTTTTGTTCTTCTCTGATACGAATGGTATGTTGTATGATATTGGTATCATATGATTTAGATCTTCATAGCTCCCAGGAAACAAATCACAAAATTATTTTAATAGCTCAATGTATTCATGTTTTTCTTTGGTAGGTAAGGATTTGGACAACTTTACAATCTTAGGACTTTCCTCAGGACCTATATTACACTCCTCAACCTCAGCTCCTACAGGTTCTATTTTTGGCTTTTTCACTGCATCGTTAAAATCAAACAGCTCTTCTGATGGCACTAATCCTCTTCGTAACACATTATTAATTGTAAAACATCAAGTGCCCCTGAATTATCATCAGTCTCATACACTATTTCACTCATTCTCATACACACCATTATCTGCATCAATATGTACACACTCAAACTCTTCTTTCAACTGTAATTTTCTTTCTACCTGTTTATCACTACTAAAAACCTCTCAATATCTTACATTATCTAGGATATTTGGCCTATGTTTCACTTCAACCTCATATTTTATATTGGGGTGGAATAGCATCTTACAAGAATTGGCTGAAGTAGCTAAAACCTGATCTAAGATATTTTTCGCTATAGGGATAAGAGACAATTGATATTTGGGAAAACTTTGTAGAAAATCTAAGAATATGTTTTTGTAGGCTCTTAGTTTAGGGTGTTTAGTCAAGTCCTCACCTCTAATTTAGTTAATGATGAGTTTTGAATCCCTGTGTACAAGAATTAGTTTAGCTCCCAACCTTTTCAAAATTTGCATTCCTAAAATCAGTGCTTTGTATTCAGCTATATTATTTGTACACTGGAAGATAAGCTTGTAAGAATCTCCCTTTTCTATACATGTTGGTGTGTTTGAGATGGAAACACCAGCCCCTACTCCTTCCTTGCTTACAACCCCATTAAAATCCATGCTCCAAAGGGATTCTCCCTCTTCATATTTTTTCCCAGCATCTAATTTTATTTTCTCTGTCTTGCTCAATTCAACTTCTAAGTGTGAAACTTCCTCCTCTACACATTCATTGCTATAAAAAATAAAGGAGTCCATATTTGAATGCACATAATACAAGGGGTAATTATTTGGTTTATCTTGGTTTCTAACCATATATTACATTAATTTTTCCCTATATAATCTTCTTTGCTAACCAAAAACGGGAATGGTAGCATAGGTAATGTCCATATGCAAAGTACCTTGTAGCTTTACTTCCCATGATCTTGATAACAACATTCCATAATTGGGAGGTATGTTTTCCACTACAATATCTATTACCAAACTCTTTTCTGGTATTGGGACAAGTGTAAAACATAAATCTTTTATGAGGCCTAAGCATCTTACCTTGTTGGAGTCAAAAGAATATAAATCTTTGTAGGGCCTTGTTATGTCTAATCCTAGCTTATCCATGATGGCTATAGGCATAAGATTGAGTGAAGCACCAGAATCAAGCATAGCATTGTGTAGAATTTTGTCATGAATGTTCAAACTGATATAGAAAGGTGGCAAACTTTGGAGGCTGTTTTGAGGAACCTGCAGGAGTCCAAAATGTGCCCAAGTGTGCTTGTTGGAAAGCCTGGGCTGTCTACTTTCTAACCCAAGTGGAATTTTGGAATTTTCTGCTCATTTTCCCCTCCAAATATTCATTCTTGCAAGACTGCTTCCTGTGTGTCAAAATAGGGGTAGAGAGGTCATTTTTTGGGTGTTTTTGACCTCATGGAGACTCAAATCATGCCCAAATTTCTTTTCCAAGCACCAATAGTCATGAATTTTCATGCTGAATCCAAAAATATAGGACATTTCCAATTTGGAGCTCCCAATCCTAAGCATCGCGCCAGTGGCGCGGCGCATAGGGAGAAAAAACCTGTGTTGTGACCAAAAAATTACCATGTGACCAAAATTGCCCCAAATTTCTTGAAATTTGTGCTGGAGGTTCTCTAAGAGGAACTATGCTGGGCCACAGAGGCTTCAGCCAAGATTCGAAGCCGATCTTGCTCCTTTTTCCTCTTTTGTCTCTTGGTTGCTCTGCTCAATTTTTCCTTCAAGCTCCTTATCCGAGCCTTTGAACTCATGTCCCGTGCCCTGTAATGATAAACCATCCTCCTCAGTATGGTTTTATCTTTGTCATCCTTCTCCAGCAGTCTCTCAAGGTGGATGTTGATCCACTCTAGCCAGGACTCACGATCATTGTTAATCTCTTGCTCCAAGGTGATGAGCTCGATCCTCCTTTGTTGGGCACCTTGTCGATTCTCATGGATTCTTTGCAGCTCCATGATCTCATGCTAGTCCTCAACTTGTTTGTTCCTATGCTCTAGATACCTGATGATCCATTTGGCCCTCTCCAGATTGAGTGACAAGTCTTAGATCTCCGTGTTCTGCTCCTGGATGGTCATCCTAAGTCTGGCACTCTCCACATCTGCATAATCGTCCTGAATGAGGATGAAGTCGGCCTCTTGTTCACTTGATGGGCCTCTTGCCCTTGTCTTGTACCTATGTCGTCGATGCCGGAAGCGAGGCCCCTTCCACCCTGGGTGGAGATAACACTCGCTTTGCGATTGCAAACAAGTGCCTACTACCTCTCTGATATGTAATGAATATTGGCATAGTAGTGGTCTCATGGCATTCATACTGATGAGAAGGACCGCCTATCTCATGCTTTGCCTCTAATAGTACCTGTGAAGTGCTGAAGAGGTCACGGGAGATGTAGTCCTCCCAAGCAATGCCCTGCAATCCTAACTGATGATCCACCAAAATCCGGATAAGAGCAAAGTGATAAACATTGTTAAGTTGCTGCTCAGGGGTCTTATGCTGCATGAAGGTGTTCATCCTCTCTATGTTCCTACATATGAAAAATGGGAGGTTCATCATCCTCACCCTGGTAAAGTGCATGAGCAACCTGATGTGGTAGGCATATAGACGAGATAACCTCCCCTCACAGTTGAAGTATTTCATGATCAATTTCATGAGTGGAACATACTCATCTTTCAAATATCTGAATGGGAAGACTCTTGTGAGCTGACTCAAGAATATGGCCTTAATGTAAGGCTCATACTGTTGCCTATCCACCTTCTTTTTCTTATGCCACTGTTCTCCAACATTTGGTATGCCTGTTGCCACTGAGATAGTTTCGGGTGTCAATGTGAAGGTGACCTCAGCCAAGATAGACTAACCTCCATCTAGGTGAAGCACAAAAAGATGGGCCAACTCATGATGAACTCTAATATTAGCCACCCTTTGACAAAAGTCAAAACATGATAGGTGCTGGAAGCATGACATGGGAAGAGGGCAGGCCTACAATTCAGTGAGGGTAGTTGGCTCATCCCTAACATGTTTGCCACTCTTGTGATGCCTCCTGGGAACCTATTCTTTCGAGGATGAATCACTTTGTGTCTCCATCTCATACTCTGATGAATGCTTTGATGCCATGACTATTGTGTGTACTGTACTTAGGTTGCCCTTTGATGATGGTGTGAAGCTGGGTGCTTTTGTGATATCTGTCACCAAGGGGAACAATGAAACAAAAGGGAGTATTAGGAGGGGAGTAATCTGATAGGAATAGGGGTTATGGGGATAAATTTTATTTAGGGATATGTAGGAGGGTTAGGGGATTTGATAAGGTAGGGTTTGGGGTCTTGATAAGGTAGGGTTTTGGGGTGTTATGTTGACCAAA
>APFE031427435.1:58628-72147 GCA_000404065.3 Pinus taeda
GTGCCATCAAAAAACGGGATTTTTCTTTGATAATCTGCGGGCATATCATCCAAAACTTGAGGCAAAACAAGGGGTGCAAAACGGGCAGCCATCACTCTCGATGGATTTTTCCTTGGAGGTGTTGGAGGAGTGTGCACAGTTTGTAAGGGCCTAGCAATTGGAGTTTGAAGCTGAGTTACAATGTAGTTATCAATCGACCGGTTAGCCCTTTCTTTCTCCAAGTCTGCAAGAAACTGTGGATTGTGGACAGTAGAGTCAACCACCCTTTCGGATTTGGTTTTGAACAACGATAGTTCAAACTGCTCATCAAACTCTAGCTCTTCAAGATACTCAAAAATGTCCGGGCATGAATGGGATTTGAACACAGGAGATATAGAGCTCTCTTGACGATGAATTCTTGAAATCAAATTGGGATTTTTGTAGATGTGCGGAGGATCTGGATTTGGATTAGCTCTGGTATATCCTCTAGAAGCCAACGTGCTATTGAGAAAAATCAAAGGACACAACCAACTTTACTCAGCCTATCAAATCCTAAACTTATCATCCGGAAGCTTAGAATTATCAAAAAGTAACGGGATTGATTTCCATCCCTAGCGGAGTTGCCACTATGTTAGCACCTAAATCCACCTTATGTTGAAGGAAGGCAAAATTGAGGGTAACCACAAACCATGCTCAGTCTGGTAGCTAGCCCTACTAGAACAAGAGAGGGCTCTCTCCGAGTCATGCTCAACGAATAAGTAAATGAAATGGTCTAAGATGACTTACAGTGAAATATTGATCTTATTCTAGTAAGTAAATATGGATAAAAGAAGCAATTTTTTATGACTGACTGAGTTTCTGGGATGGTATGGGACCAACAGATAGCAATGAGCAGAGAATTTAATACAAATGCACAGATTACTTTTTGAGGCAAGATAGGCAAAAAGTCTAGCAATTTAGTTTGAAATAACGCAGAATGGAGAGATAGCTTAGGAGGGTGAAAATGGCATAAGTACATGAATCCTTTTCAATAGAAGTTAAACAAACAGTGTGAACTTTCCCACAAGCAGAGCAATAAAATTGAATTCTACCTTATGTTACTCAGAAAATTTCACTGGAAATGAATATGAATGAACTATGAAACATAATGAGATACATATGAAACATAAGGAGAAACACATTTTCTACACTCACAACCACATGAATCTCATGAAACAGAGCCGCTGCCTTTCATTAATCCTCTGTCAAAATATACAATGAAGAAACAGAGTTTCTTTCCCACAGTCTCCCAGAAATTACAAGCGAACCAACCCTTTGAAAATAGTTTGCATACAATATATAGAATGTGCCATGAGGAAATAGAACAGCCAAGGGTTGGGGAGTTTCTCAAATCATTACGAAATGGAGATGGAAAGCCAACCATTAGCTACAGGTGCAGCTTTACAAAGATGACAAATGGCTTGGGTGACCGTTTACCTTCCTTTGCCACTTGGATAGAAGCCAATATGGAGTGAAAATAATTTAAAATTTTCCTTATGTGTTGAAAACGTGAAGTTTAGATGAGCGGGCCCACTTGTGGAAAGTCGTGAATCAAAATTTCGCGAAACGGAGGTGAATTTGGCCTTTTTCCCTATATGCGTCGCGCCACTTTCTATATGCCCTATGCCACTTTGTAGGATGTTTTGAGGCACCTGTAGGAGTCTAAAATGTTCCCAAGTGTACTTTCTAGAAATCTTGGCATGTTTACTTTCCAACCCAAGTGGAATTTCTGACTTTGGTGCTTGTTTGCCCCTCCAAATATTCATTCTCCCAAGACTACTTCCTGTTTGTCAAAATAGGGGCAGAGAGGTCATTTTTTGGGTGTTTTTGACCTCTTGGAGACTCAAATCATGCCAAAATTTCTTGTCCAAGCACCAATAGTCGTGATTTTTCATTCTGAATTGAGAAATGCAAGCCATTTCCAATTTGGAGCTCCCAATCCTAAGCGTCGCGCCAGTGGCGCGACGCAGAGGGAGAAAAAACCTATGTTGTGACCAAAAAATTACCATATGACCAAAATTTCCCCAAATTTCTTGAAATTTGGGCTGTAGGTTCTCTAAGAGGCACTATGTTGGGCCACAGAGGCTTCAGCCAAGAGTCGAAGCTGATCTTTCTCCTTTTCCTTTTTTTGTCTCTTCGTTGCTCTGCTCAATTTTTCCTTCAAGCTCCTTATCTGAGCCTTCGAACTCATGTTCCGTGCTCTGTAATGATAAACCATCCTCCTCGGTATGGTTTTGTATCTCTTAGCCTTCTCTAGCAGTCTCTCAAGGTGGATGTTGATCCGCTTTAGCCAAGACTCACAGTCATTGTTAATCTCTTGCTCCAAGGTGGTGAGCTCGATCCTCCATTGTTGGGCAGCTTGTCGATTCTCACAGACGCTTTACAGCTCCATGATCTCATGTTGGTCCTCAAGCTATTTGTTCCTATGCTCTAGATACCTGATGATCCATTTGGCTCTCTCCAGATTGAGTGACAAGTCTTGGATCTCCGTGTTCTGCTCCTGGATGGTCATCCTAAGTTTCGAACTCTCCACATCTGCATCATCATCCTAAATGAGGATGAAGTCGGCCTCCTGTTCACCTGATGGCCCCTCATCATGCTGGGGCCTCTTTCCCTTGTCGTGTACCTATGTCATCGATTCTGGAAGCGAGGCCCCCTCCACCCTAGGTGGAGATAACACTTGCTTTGCGGCTGCAAACAAGTGACTACTACCTCTTTGATATGTAACGAATACTGGCATAGTTGTGGTCTCATGGCACTCATACTAATGAGAAGGACCACCTATCTCATGTTCTGCCTCTGATAGTACCTTTGAAGTGCTGAAGAGGTCATGGGAAATGAAGTCCTCCCAAGAAATGCCCTGCAATCCCAACTAATGATCCACTAAAATCTAGATAAGAGCAAAGTGATAAACATTGTTAAGCTGCTGCTGAGGGGTCTTATGATGCATGAAGGTGTTCATCCTCTCTATGTTCCTGTATATGAAAAATGGGAGGTTCATCATCCTCACCCTTGTAAAGTTCATGAGTAACGTGATGTGGTAGGCAAATAGACGAGAGAACCTCCCGCCACAGCTGAAGTATTTCATGATCAATTTCATGAGTGGAGCATACTCATCTTTCAAATATTTGAATGGGAAGACTCTTGTGAGCTGACTCAAGAATCTGGCCTTAATGTAAGGCTCATATTGTTGCCTATCCACCTTGTTTTTCTTATGCCACTGTTCTTCAACATTTGGTATGCCTGTTGCCACTGAGATAGTTTCGGGTGTCAATGTGAAGGTGACCCAGGCCAAGATAGACTGACCTCCATGTAGGTGAAGCACAAAAAGATGGGCCAACTCATGATGAACTCTAACATTGGCCACCCTTTAACAAAATTCAAAACATGATAGGTGCTGGAAGCATGACATGGCAAGAGGGCAGGCCTGCAATTCAGTGAAGGTAGTTGGCTCATCCCTAGCATGTTTACCACTCTTGTGATGCCTCCTGGGAGCCTATTCTTCCAAGGATGAATCACTTTCTGTCTCCATCTCATACTCTGATCAATGCTCTAATGCCGTGACTGTTGTGTGTACTGTACTTAGGCTGCCCTTTGATGATGGTGTGAAGCTGGGTGATTTTGTGATATCTGCCACCAAGGGGAACAATGAAACAAAAGGGAGTATTAGGAGGGGAGTAATGTGATAGGAATAGGGGTTATGTGGAGAATTTTTGTTTAGGGATATGTAGGGGGGTAGGGGATTTGATAAGGTAGGGTTTGGGGTCTTCATAAGGTAGGGTTTTGGGGTGTTATGTTGACCAAAGAGTCGAGGGATAGGGGATATGGTTTGGTAGTGTTTTAGGGTAGGGATAATAGGAAAAATGAGAAAAGGAGGGATAGGGGATATGTTTGATGTTTTTGAGTGTTTGGTTTTATCAGTTTTATGGCAATTAAACATAGCGAAGAACCAGCATATCATCCATAAAATTTGATGAGCAAGCCGTGATATAGAGCCTACCTATCAATTTGATGGGTATCACAAGCAATTTGAGGTGATTTGGCACGATGTCGGCCCTTTGTGGGTGTGTGCCACGCACCAAACCCAGTGTGCCGCGCCCTCATTGTGCGCCATGCCCGTTGAAAAAACGCACTGAGGGGTGGCTCTGTGTGCACCATGCCCCTTTGTGTATGCGCCACGCCATAGAAACTGCCTCCTACTTTGCTCCAAACACGCATGATGCACTCTCAAACACTTTGCAATATTTCCCTATGCACTTGATTTGCAAAATGAATTTGATTTTGGTGGAAACTTGTATATAAAGGCTTTGAAGTCATGGGTTTAATTTTTTCCTCTTCAAAAACCCATTTTGCTAATGTTGTGTTTTGACATTTTTTCTCTGACTTAAAGCAACACTGGTTTTCACTTTCCCTTTGAAATTTTAGCTCAAATGATGAAATTTTCGGCACTCTTTGTAGGGATTGTACAATAGGACATTTGGCCATGGAGGCCATGACTGCATCTGAAGAAATCAACTGACGATTTTTTTTTTAATTTTATCACCAATGACACTATTTGATTTTTCTTCAAAACAGAGTTTTGAAGAAGAGTTCGAAGTCTATCCACATGATGATGAAACTCTCTGAATCATAACTGTGTAAGGGCCTCACTCTGGCCTGCATGGCTTTTTTGGACATGTTTGAAGACAAAATTGATTAATCCCTAGACCTAATGATCAAAAATCACTTTTGTCCATTAAAGGACCAAACCTTGACTATCATGGACTTTGGTGATCCTTGACAAAAGACCTAAGCCAGCAGGAGCCAGACATGAGGGGAATGACTAGCATTACCTTTTCTGTCAGATTATGGTATGCCCCTAGCGGAATGCAGCCGGGTGAATGGAGGAGGACACCTAAAAATGAAATGCATAAAGAGTTTGTATCTCTGACGGAGGATTGACTAGACCGACTCTGACAGATTGTGTCTTTCCCCGTTCATCCTGTTTTTGTAGTTGAAATGTAAATCTATCTACTTGGTAGAATAGGATAGAGTAAACTAAAACAAAAGCATGCTTGAAGACTCCTTCTGTAGAAAAATTAAGGAATTGTTCATGAATGATCTCTGCTAAGAATTCATGCTGATCAGTGGTTTTTATTGATGTCAACCCAAGTAGCACTTGGGGCTACCCCGATATTTCATGGGAACTTTGACTTGAAAACTCATTCTATTCTAATATGGATTCTACGCATCAAGATGTTTCCATTGGTATGCTGCGTAGTTCTTCACGGTTTGAGAGTTATTCGTGTTTGAAGTTAGTAACCCTAGTTAGTGGGCTAAAAGCCCATGGGGTTGTGGCATGACACTCATCATTGGTTGTGGTCATTGAATACTTAATAATAGTAATATTTTATGCTTATAAAATCCATCCAACGTTCACTTGTTGAGGACCCTCTCAACTCAAGACATTTCTATAGATAGTGACCCTCATATCCTCCTCTAGGAAGCACTTTTCAATGAACTATCTTATGAGAATACCTCTATAATTTTCAGCCCTCATGAGCTTCTAACATAGGATCTGTTAAAGAGAGTTTAAGGTTTCTTTCAGGTTTGGTTAGGGCACAAAATTATGATCATGTTTGAAGGT
Source organism: Pinus taeda (assembly GCA_000404065.3). Lineage (NCBI taxonomy): Eukaryota > Viridiplantae > Streptophyta > Pinopsida > Pinales > Pinaceae > Pinus > Pinus taeda. Next base: position 64,273 of record APFE031427435.1, read on the forward strand.
ATTTTTTGAAGCAAGTTTAGAGCCTTGGATTCTAGGATTTTGCTTCTTCAAATAGGTCATCGTGGAATTTTCATTATAATTTTCTTACTACACAGCTTCAGAAGTTTAAATTAAAACACATTTGAGCTGAAATCTTGATGAGCCTCTTGACCAAATTTTTGATCTTTTTTCACTATTGTTTCGGAGATATGATCTGAAGAAGTTAGGGTTTTTGTAGGCTCCTGAATTCCATGTCAAATAGGATACCTCGGGAAAATTATCATAAATTTCTCTTTGAGGATTGGTTGAAAATTTCGTAAATGGTGAAATAAAGAGGACAAACTATAGTTTGTTGGGTATCTTTTCAGGGCCAAAGGTCTAAACAGTGACACGTGGAACTTCATACAAGTGCACTCTACTGAACTAGTCGATAATCAGGTCATCATGGGAGATTCGGCATAACTATTTCTTAAAAATCTAATCTTGATCTGACCTATGTGGTTGGGAAGAGGACTGAGAGGACTATCGCATGATGATATTTCAGACCTTAAAGACCCAAAATTACATAGATACAATAGATTAAATATCGATATCCGACGAGGAAAGAAAAAGTATGCATTCAAGGTTCACTACAGTAATGACCACACATCAATAGTCAAGGGTAAGTCTTCTAAAGTAAGGTATGTGTGATTACTGTTTGCATTTGAATTTTGAGCATCATCTCTGACATATTTCTTTATAGGACATTGTAAGTGCATTGTTTTGTATATGTTTTGGTCTTGCTTGTTAATGCATGTGCAGGAAGGATGACACTTTAAAACAACTCGGACACATACTAGCTCAAGGACATGCAATGCCAAAGTACCATTACTTGAAGCAAGCAAAATAGTACCTCATCAGCTACAAGTGATCCAAGCAGCAATGTCGAGTCAAGTGTCAGGTCTTGTCAAAAAGCCAGTGATGTAAAAGAGTCATCATTGTAAATTTGTAAAATAGTCGTCATTGAAAGAGTCATTACTATAAAAGAGTCAGTTTTCCTAGATTGGAAGAGGCATTGTTGGGAGGTATAGGAGTCACTGTTCCGATGATTTCATGGTTGGGTTGCAGGTCATAGTGTGATTGGGAGTTTGGTCTAGCACAAGATAATCATTGTAAGTCATATTTTATTGTGGATCATTGTCCCTAGTATGGGAGTCCACACTTTTGTCTCACTTCTGATCATTATAGGGTGGTAGGGAGGTGCTAGGAAAGTGCATGAAGTTTCCTATAGGTTGGAGCCTATGATCACTTCAAGGTGGTAGGTTGGTCTAAGATGTTGGGGCATCCATTTAGTTGGAAACTGAAGAAACCAGGGTGTTGGGGTGTCCTTCCAATGGGAGATGGAGAAGAATTGTTTTCTATAAGTCCATGAAGTTGTAACTTTCATTTCAGTTGGCGTTGAAGATTAAAGAATTTATTAGAAAAGTGTTTCGTGGTTTTTTACCTAAAGGGGCTTCTCCACCTAAAATTCTTGTGCCTATTATGTTCATTTGTTTATTGTTGGTACACGATAAACATTAATAATAATTTAATAATAACTAATATTCTGAAAAGATTTAAAAGTTCTAATTGCTAAGGAATATTGATTCACCCCCCTCTCAGTATTTCCAAGAATTGGAATCAGAGCTTGGTTCCTTGATAGAAGTCTAACAACCAGAAGGATATCATAGATTACACCAAGACTAGAGTTTCTTTGTTCAATGGAAATAACTATGCACTTTGGAGTGGAAGAATGCTAGTTAACTTGCTGGCACAAAGATACGAAGTATGGGAAATCATTGAAAAACGCTTCACATCGACCCTGGATGAACAAGGTATGAAAAATATGGTATATGATGCAAAGGTTGAAGATCTTATTATCAATGGGCTTACCAAATCTATATATCTTAAGGTATTGAGTTGAAAAACTACTAAAGAGGTATGGGGCAAGCTTGAGAATATATATGAAGGTGACTCAAAGGTGAAAGAAGCAAAGCTTCAAATTTCAATGAAAAATTTGAGTAACTCAGAATGAAGGAAGATGAAGATATTGTTGGATACTTTCAACGTGTTGATGAAACAACAAATACATTTGAAGGTTTGGGAGAACCTGTCGACATAAAAATTGTTGTCTAAAAGATCCTTAGAACCTTTCTAGCAAGATTCAACCCAAAGTTATTTGTCTTGGAAGATAGATTTAATCTGAACAATCTCAGCATAGATGAATTGCATGTAATTCTTACAACATATGAAATTAGGATTGAAGAAGAGAATGGCACATCTCACTTAGAAACAACATTTTCTACATCCAAGAAGTCTAGTAAGGACAAGCAGACTTCAAAAGCAAAAACTTGCAGTTATAAGGGTGAAGAAAAGAAAGAAGATGAAGAAGAATTTACAAGTAAAGAACTTTCCTACTTCATGTGGAAAATGAGAACAGATACGGGAAAATTCAAAGGTAAAATTCCATTAATATGTTTTTATTGTGGTGAGGTTGGGAATTTTGCAACTAGGTGTCCTCACAAAAATGAGGTTGTTATGAAGGGAAAGAAAGGCCCAAGGAAGTACAATAAGCAAGGCAAGAAGAAATGGTTTAAGAAGAGTTTCTTGTCCAAATAAAATAGCTCCTCGTCTCATGAAGACATTGATAACAAAGAATAAATCAACTAAAGAGTATTGTTTATGGCCAATCACAATAAGAAAGAGGCATCTGATGAAGAAGGAGAAGAAGGGATGATTGAGGTTGAATTTCAAAATGAAGTGATCAAGGTTATCAAAAAGCTCAAGGCCAAACAGAAGCTTGTCAACACTCCAGAAGACAGATTAAAGACAGAAAGGGTACATGTCTTAAATCTTAAAATCAAGGTTCAATAATACAAAAAAATTGAAGAATCTCTCATGAAAGAATTAAAGGAAATCAATAAGGAAAGAGAGGCATTAGAAGTTAAAATAGTCTCTCTATGAAAGGAAGTAAAAAATGGAAAAAATCTTCAAAACTACACCAACAGCTCAAAGGCATTGGAAGAACTCATCAGCAATAAATGATCATGTAGTGACAAGAGTGACCTTACCTACAAAGAAAAGTTTGAAAACGAGTTATGTCCTTCTATGACAAAAAAAGAATATGGATATGAAAAATATACCAAGCAGGTAGATCTCTTAGCTAAATCAAGATATCAAGCATCACACGAAGAACCATGGAAAAAAATTCTTCAAAGAAGATTTCCTCCCAAGTATCAAACTATCTTTTCTGCTCATGGTTATTCATGTCAAAGGTTTGGACATAGAGTTGTAGAATGTCGCATGTATGTTTGGAATGAATATAGTTCCAGGAGATCTTTTAGAAATGGATATTCCAGAAGTCAGCAGAATATCAACAAATTTGATCATTTGAGAGATGATGTCTAATGTTACAAATGTAACAATTTTGGACATTTAGCTAAAGATTTCAAACTTGGAAGCTCTTCAGAAGAATTATCGCAAAATTAGAATGAACAAGTATGGAAAAAGAAGACTGGAAAATGTGTTATCGCTCTCAAGGCTCAAATAAACAAAAATATTTGGTATGTTGATAGTGGTTGCTCAACACATATGACAGGAGATAAAGATAATTTCATATCCTTGAGGGAAGAGAAGGACGGAACAGTGTCTTTTGGAAATGATAACTCTTCAAATGTCATAAGAGCAGGTACATTCACACTCGGAAGCAAGGATGCATTAGCAAACGATGTTTTGTTGGTTGAAAATATGAATCAAAATCTACTCATTTTTCAATATATGTGCGATCAAGGACACATGATGTTATTCAAGTCTAATAAATGTGAAATTAGGAAAGGAAAATTTGGAAAAATTGTGGCTATATAAAGTAGAGCTCCAAATGACATAAATTTTGGATGAAACACTGAAAGGGTTATTTTTGAAAAAATAAGATGAAAGTTGGTTATGGCACAAATGAATGGGACATAAATTTCGATAATTTGGCCATGATCAACAAAATGGAAGTAGTAAGAGAAATGCCTAAAATTTCAAAACCTACCAATACAATATGTGGATCTTGTCAGCACATCAAATAGAGAAAAGTTGAGTTCAAGACAAAGGAACACTTTGCGTCACGTCCATTCAAACTAATACATATTGATCTATGTGGTACTGTGAGAACAAAAGGTTTGGATAGTGAATTATACTTTATGCTAATGATAGATGATTACACCAGAATGACAATCTTCAATTTCTTAAAGAAAAAAATTGAGGGATTTGAATGTTTCAAAATATACAAGGAATTGGTCGAAAATGAAACCGATTTGAAGGTCAAATTTTTGATATCAAATAACGGTGGAGAATTCATGTCCAAAGCATTTCAGAAATACTATGATGAAAATGGAATGAAAAGGCAATTCTCAATAGTTAGAACAACACCACAGAATGGAGTTGTTGAAAGAAAAACAAAACCCTACAGGAAATGGCTACAACAATTTTAAATGACTTAAAATTGAATGATAAATTATGGGTTCAAGAAATCGATACAGTCGCACTCATTATAAATAGAGGTCTTCTTAGGAACAATTGTAACATGACTCTGTATGACCTATGGAAGGGAAGACCAGCTAATGTCAAATACTTCAAAATATTTGGAAGTAAATGCTACATCAAAAGAGAAGACCAAAAATTGGGCAAGTTCAATTCCCGCGTTGATGAATGTATTTTCATTGGTTATTCACAGAAAAGAAAGGTTTCTAGATGCTACAATCTGAGGTGAAAACAAATAGTTGAAAGCATAAATTTTACTTTTGCTTAAGACTATGTTCTAAAGGATAAAAATGAGATCATCTATGATGGACCTGAGGTAGAATCTATGAAGGACAAAGAAAAAGCTCCAGAACAAGACCAATCATGTAAGGAAACAACAGTCAACCAAGAGAAAATAAGAAATGATCAACAGGATGTATAAGAAACTTTTCCAAAAGTTTTAAAAGAATGGCGTCAAAAGAATCATCCGTCAAATAAAATCGTCAGAAACATAAATGAAGGAATTAGAATCAAAATAATTCAAAAAATTTGTTTATCAAATCAAGCCCACCTTGCTCTTTTAGCAACATTTGAGCCTAGCAATTTTGAGGAAGTTAGTCAAGATAAACATTGGGTAGAAGCTACAAATGAAGAACCGAATCAAATTGAGAATAATGACACTTGTGAATTGGTTCCACAACCAAAGAATAAAAATGTTATTGGAACTAAATGGGCCTTCAGAAACAAATTGAATGAGGGTGGATAGGTTACCAGGAATAAGGCAAGATTAGTCTACAAAGGATATGCACGAGTAAAAGGAATTGATTTTGAAGAAAAAAATTCTCCCATTGCCAGAATGGAATCTATCAAGATGTTTCTCGCTTATGCATGCTCGAGAAAAATCATGGTGTAGCAAATGGATGTTAATTCAGCGTTTCTAAATGATGAATTAGAAGGATATGTTTACATTGAAAAACATGGAGGTTTTCTACTCTATGACAAGGAAGACTGTGTCTGTAGATTAAAGAAGGCACTATATGCTCTCAAACAAGATCCTAGAGCTTGGTGTGCTCATATTGATGGATATCTACATCAACAAGGATTCAAGAAGGAAGCACTGACATCAATATCTATGTGAAAGTGGATCAAGATAACCTAACAATTATCGAGGTATATGCAAACGATATAGTCTTTGGAAGAAATGATGACAGATTAAGTAAAAACTTTGCCAAAACATGCAAAGTGAGTTTGAAATGTCTCTACTTGGTGAGCTGATATCCTCTTTAGGCCTTCATATATCTCAACAGGATAAAGCCTAATATTTATATATCAAACCAAGTACATCAAGGAAATTCTTTTGAAATTCAAGATGGAATATTGCAAGCCTTCCCATACCCCAATGGTAACAGGGTGCAAGTTATGCTTAGAAGATTCGTTAAAGGATGTGGACCAGAGGTTGTATAGATCTATGATTGGAAGCCTTCAATATGTGATAGCTTCTTCACCAGACATAATGTAGGAAGTTGGACAAGTAGCAAGATTCCAAGCAGCACCAAACGAATCTCATATTATTGTCGTTAAAAGAATTCTTCGATATCTTAAGGGCACAAAAAAATATGGTTTATGGTATTTCAAAGGAAATGGTCTAGTTATCCAAGCTTATATAGATGTAGATTGGGCGGGAACTGTTGATGATCAAAAGAGTAGTAGTGGAGCAACATTCTATCTAGGTGGTTGCCTTGTTTCATGGTTAAGTAAGAAGCAGTCTTTGTTATCCTTATCCACTGTGGAAGCACAATATATGGCGGGAACAACTTGTTGTACTGAAGTTCTCTAGATAAAGAAAACTTTGCAAGATCTTCAAGTCAAGTTTTATGAGCATATTCCCATCTTATATGATAACACCAGTGCCATCACTATCTCCAAGAATCCTGTGATGTGTTCCAAAACAAAGCACATTCTAATCAAATATCATTTCGTTAGAGAGAAGTTTGTTGAAAACAATATCAAGATTGAATATGTTGGCACAAAGGAACAAATTTCTGACATCTTTATCAAACCATTACCTCGTTAAGCATTTGAGTATCTTCGTCAAAAGCTTGGGATTCTCCCAAGTTCTCATTAGACAATTTTTCTTATGTAACTAAGTAGAAAGGGGGAGTGTAGGTTTGTATAGGTCCACAAGATGACAATTTATCAGGGGGAGTTACCCTCTGCCACTGATGTCAAAGAGGGAGATAAGGCAGTAGGAAGAGGTGTCATGATCGCAGGGGGAGTACTTGCATTGCCATCAATTCCAGAGGGGGAGATTGTTGATCAGTGGTTGTCATTGGTGTCAACCCAAACATAATCGGGGGCTACCTTGATCTTTCATCAAAATATTATCTTGACAGCTCATATTATTATGAGTAAATAATAATCTATATGGGTTCTACTCATTGAGATGTTTCCGTCGATATATGTCATGCCACGTAGTTCTTGACGATTTGACACTCATGATTGGTTGTGGTCATTGAATAGTAAATAATTAATCATTTTTCATGCTCCTAAAATCCCTTCAATGTTCACTTGTTGAGGACCCTCTCAACTCAAGACATTTCTATAAATAGTGACCCTCATCTCCTCCTTTAGCAAACACTTTTTAATGAACTATCTTGTGAGAAGATCTCTGTAATTTTTCAGCCGTCATGAGCTTCTAACACAGGATTTGTTGTAGGGATTTTAAGTTTTCATTAAGGTCTAGTTAGGGCACAAAATTATCATCATGTTTGAAGGTTTGTTTTGAAGCAAGTTTAGAGGCTTGGATTCTAGGATTTCACTGCTTCAAATAGGCCATCGTGGAAATTTCCCTATAACATTTTTTCTACGAACCATCAGATGTTGAAATTAAAATTCAATTTAGATGAAATCATGCGGAACCATGTAACCAAATTCCTAATATTTGTTTTCTATATATTTGGATATATGATTTTGACATGCTTAACTTCTTAGCTATTGTAAGGATCTTCTTTTTTATGATGGAGTGCATGGAATCTTGTGCCATAGCCACCATGTCAAGATTTTGACGGTTCTAGAGTAAGCTAAATTTCTCCTCTAAAATGATATTAGTTAGTATTGGTTTAATTCTCAAGGAAATAACCTTCGTAATCAACTCGTATATTACATTATAGCAGGAAATAAGTCTACAACCATTGAAGAATCGACTCGTGGTTTTTGGAATAAGGTATATTAAAAGTCGAATTGAGAGCCTCGTGCATACGTCCTTCCTTATGTGATACCCTTACTATTTTAAGAATGTTTTCCTAAAGTTGTAAACGCCCAAATAACACTGGTCCATGAAACCATCCAAATTCAAATTCTTACTCATTTACA
>APFE031427435.1:72531-88603 GCA_000404065.3 Pinus taeda
TCATTAAAAAATTAATTATATAATTAAAATTAAAAAACGATGCTTTCACATTGGATTTTTTAATTATTATATTTCACTCTTGATTGAGATATTTTGTAAACATTTCCTCCCCTTCTAGGTTACGCAATCCACTGAGATGCTTAATGCTTCCTTCTGCTTTACGCAATCCACTCTTATGCATAATGCTTCCTTGTGATGCGATCAACTTAGTGCCCAACCTTTTGTTATTTATACGTAGTGTCAGAACATCTTCCCTGCTTTATACTAATTCACTTTGAAAATGATAATTACACCACACCAACACCCGACTTCAATCACTCACATTTTGAAATTTAAATGTTTCTTGTTATCAACACATGACTTTAATGGCTCACATTTTGAAATTTAAATAATAACAGTGCGTTGTGATGTCCCATCAACGTCACTTACCTACGTACCTTGGATGGACGGTCTTCTTCCATTTTGACTACAGGAATGAATATGTAATCAACGATTTGAGTGGAGAAATAGAATCGTGAAGGAATCTATGATGAACCATTTTGAAATTAAGAGTAGAGAAAAGGAATCGTGGATGGGAACGTGTTATGCAAGAAACAGCTGCGACTCCAAACTTCTAGGCGCATATAGTCGTTATAGCCTGTCGCCGACCTGAGAACGACCGCCCAATTAAATTAGCCGTGATTTGTGGAGGAAAAGGGCATGCGTGTTCCATACGTCAAAAATACTGTTCGCTCATTGCCAACTTTGTAGGGGGCACCACGGCCTCACGCTACAATAAATACATCATTTTATTCTCATTCTCAGCCACACCTACAAACTCACTAACGATAAAGAGCTCAGCTGATTGGGTTGTTTTTTCACAACAGAGCTCAGAGGCAGTGCGTCGTTTCTGAGTAGACATGGCCGCCACCGAGCCCATACATGTTGCCCTCTTCATCATATTAATTGCGATTACCGTGCATGCAGTACAGAGTGCGTTCTTTGATTTATCTATGGCTTGTTCTTCATCTGTTACTCTTTGTTATATCATTTACTCGCTGTTTACAATAGTCATTTGATTGATCATAGAGGTCTTGCCGGCGTTACTTTGTTTTTTAATACTCAGTGGATTAATCATAGAGGCGTCACATAGTTAATGTGTTGGGATGATGTACTGTATTTGTTCAGGCGCCATTATCAAGTGTGAGGAGCTTCCCGTGGAACTCTGCGCCTTCTCTGTTTCCTCGTCTGGTAATAGATGTGTGCTCGAGAAGGATGTAATGATGAACGACACCTTGCAATTTGAATGCCAGGTAACTTTTAATTATTAATCATAAAAACCTCACATTACTTACACAACTAGCGATTTTAATAGACACGTCATTGGCGACGATCATAATCTTGACTAGCAATATTGGTTATACATCATTAGTCATCGCTTGTGATGGTGGAAAAAATGGTGGGATGGATAGAAAGCGAACAGTGCATAAATGCGTGCGGCTTGGAACGGATGGCTGTGGGAATGTCCACCGATTCTATACACGAACCGGAATTTAGTACCAAGTTTTGTTCTTCCGAGTGCCGCAACAATTGCCCCAACATCGTCGATCTGCATGTCAATCTCGCTGCGGGAGAAGGTTGGTCCCTCAGATGCCCTTTGTTCTGATGTCAACAATTCATTTAAAGTATTTATGTAATAAGAGATTTGAGGCATGGTTTTGACAGGAATATCTATAGCGAGCATGTGCGAGTCACAGAAAAGCAGATCCGGCAATGTGATCAAGAAATCGGAGACCGACTTGTCCAAGTCAAAGTCAAGCATCCGTTCCAAATCGTCTGAATCCCCGAATCGAAAGGAAACCATAAAATTGAGTCGGAAGTTGCTGTAATTGGACTCCCTTGTTACGGCAGACCATTATCATTGATAATTGCATGGAGAAAAATGCAGCATTAAACATAGTTACCATGCAAATTTGGTCGAATTGACCGATTTTTTTTAATATTCGGCGGTTCGATTCAGTTCTTGGATTAATACGCCAATTCAAGTTCGTTATAGGATATTGTGTTCACGGATCAATACGCGAGGTGGCAGACCAGATTTCCAATCAGAACTATTAATTTCTTGTGGCCAGTGTATTTTTCAGAGACTTTTCCGGATCTAGGAGATGGCATAATGTTACCCATTAACGAATGTGAACGCTGGTTAATTTTTTATAATATGAGATTTTGGAAAGTAAATTCCTGGTTGTTAATGAAATCTGTAATAATTTATAGCTTGTGATGTAGAGTAGAAGCTGTAGATTAAACTATTTAGAAAAAGGGTTTGTAAAGTAGAGTATGAGCCTATTGTTGGAAAGGCAAAGGAGACAAAACATGAATTTACATATAAAAGACACTAGCTGCGGCTCTTTTATAGATCGCACAAAACATGATACATACAATGAACCCGGTAAAGAGTATTTATCTTTTTCAAGCTAGCTACTTGCCTAAAATATCTTGACATACAACCACGTGCTTAACTCACTTAACTCAAGCTCTAAATTTGGACTACACTTAACTCTTCAGTCATCACTCGACTTGACTCAATCTTCAACGCTCAACATTCAATCACTCATTTAACTCACTCTCTATGTTTAACCAACTCCACATGCAGAAGTAATTACAACTTCTAACACCTATATTTGATATATAATTAATAAAAAATGAAAAATAATTACATTAACATGGATTTTTTCATCTCTTTATCATTATGTTTAACTCTGTCGCACAGAAAATACTATTGCAATTTATACTTTGTATGTTCTCATCTATTCATTTATCCTTATTGTGTGATATGTAACTCCTAAATTTATAATTTGAAATATGTGTATTATATTTATCAAATTTTAAAAATATCTCGCAAAATCTTTGTGATTCTTTGTGTGTGGATTTGTTTTTTGAAATTTTGGATGAGTACTACATTGTTATTTAATATTTTGTGTTATAAAATAGAAATTCGTTTGATTGGGTAAATGAGTAATTAGTAAGTGATGTAAGAGTGAAGAAACACTCCTAAATCAAAGTGTAGGATTTAAAAGTCTCCTACTTTGTATTTTGCTAAAGCTTGAAAGGAGACTCACAAGTTTAGTAGAATATTGTTTTTTTTACACTATGATTTATATTGACCTTTGGAGTTATAACCACCAAAACTCGATTTAAGGACTTAGAGAGAAAATCTAGCTACTCGAGCATAGATTCTTCTCTCATTGAAAAAATATCTCAAAGTTAGGCATTTGAATGAATCACCAAGGACATCCCTTTTGCATAGAAGGTAGATGAGAAAACTTGAGTTTAGTTTTGAAAATATAGAGAAAAGTCATTTTACTTCATTTTTCTCCTTGCCACATGCCTTTGATTGGGACAACAATGCCCCAGATTCCTTAATAGCGGCATGTTCATCATGTACAAAGGTTTAGAATTGGAATACATTGACACGGACAAATACAAAAGCCAACTTATCCCAATGTCGTTTGGGAGTGGTATATAAGTTGTTTTGAATGTGCAACTGAATCAACCCAATTGCTTGATCTTGTTTATTTCTATCGGAAAGCTTTTCAACTATTTTTGTAGAAACTTGGTGCTTTTCACTTAACATTTTCCTGTCCCTTGGGTTTTAGCATCTATTGCATTTCCCTTTTCCATGTATGATAATTATAGGGAGTTAGCAACTCTATCACATCTAACAGAACAACACTTAAATTTAAAAAAAAATACCAAGTATTTTATAACCCCCCCTCTCTCTCTCTCTCTCTCTTCTCTCTCCTCTATTCTCTCTTCTCTCTCTCTCTATATATATATATAAATAAAAAAAAATTTCGGAGCTAAACTTTCTTAAAAAAAAGATCAACTGTAATTCTTTTTTTTCTATAAATAAAAAATTTACTTGACTAAATTAAAAATTGGCCAAACCTAGTCAACTCTTTGGTTTACACCTATGAAAATCTAGACGATCCAATTGATAAGATATCTATTTCAATATCGCTAAACATGATACTCCCATCTTCCGTTACATCACATTATAACATTTCTTAATATGGTCACTTAGGATTGATCAATGGAGAGCCTCATAAAGAAATACTACATCAAAATTCAGCGACCTGTATAAGGAGAACCCAAGGTCAATGGAAAATTGCAGGTAAACTAAATGGGAAAGAGCACTCTCGTTATTGAAGCATTCACTAACTATTCTCCATCGACCAAAAATGCTACCATGCCTCTACACCACCCAAAAAGCAATACCTCCTCCTCCACTTCAGATCAATGGGTCACACATTCTAATGCTCTGTCACCAACACATACTCCCACAACCATGATTTTCTCTGGATATTGAATCACACAAGAACCTTAGAATCCATTGGAATGCGTAGTAAGTAACGATAACTACATATGTATGGATCTAGTAAATCAAAGAATTTGAAGAACAAAGAAAAATAATTCATTGTTGGAGGAAAATATGTTGTACAATAGTTTAATTTATAGGAGTAATGTAAGCTTCGAGCTATGGTTAGAATATATATATATATATATATATTATAATATAATATATATATATATATAATATATATTATATATATATCTGAAAATAAATTTCCAGAAGAAAGAAAGATCATCTTTTCATTGAAAAAGAGATTACATCAGCTTGATTTCAATATAAACTTTCACGCCAACTGTTGAAATTGACCATGGGAAAAGAAAAATAAGAAACATCTAGAATTATATAAAACTATGTAGTAACCTCTGCACCACAAGATGTTGGAATCTTACTCAGCTCGACTGTTTATAGAAATAGTACCTAGTCCAATGTTGGAATCTTACTCATCCCGACTGTTTACAAAAATAATACCTAGTCCATGACCTCCTATACAATCATCACAACATCAAAATTCCAGCAACTTTATGTCATGGATCGGTTAAAACTACAAGATATCAATGTGCCCTATATTAATAAATGTACCCTGTTCAAAAGAAGTAAAGTGTACCATACTTGTATCAACCTACACTCCTCTCTTTGATAGTGAATTTACAACCCAATTTTGTTCCTTGTATATATGCATATGGGAGATATGTTGAAATGTCTAATCTAGGATATGATACGTGTCATCCAAGAAGATTTGATAAAAGGGTTGAAATTGGTTGACCCCTTTGCCAAGTCTATGATTCATTTTGAGTCCCCAAAAACATGAATTTCCTCAATGCCCATCCGTTTGGCACATAGCAAAGTCCACCATAGGGAAAGTAGTTCAGCTCAACTATTTGTACCCCTCACCCCCTCTCACCAAAAATGACAGAATGTACCAAGATGAATGATAATATATGCCCCACATCCACACATTCTTTGTATAGACGTCCCATCAAAAAATCCAACATGGAACTCCCTCCAAATGTCTTTTGATTGAATGCTTTTGTTACCATCTTTCATTTTTTTGGCCCAGTCTCCCCAAAATAAGTATTAATTTTAATGATAGTATCCCACACATTTGGATCTTTCTACTAAAATATATATATTTTTTTGACACCTCCAAATACTCCAAAATATGTAAAAAGGTAGGGCTGAATAATCCTTTTGTGAATCAAACCAAGAAGTAAGACATTTCTCAACCGAGCCCTTCATCCAGTGGTAGTCAATGTTTATGAGACTCAGTACCCCTTTGAAAACTAAAGATGCAAATGGAAAAAGAAAAGGAAGCTGGTGTAGGTACACTAGATACCCCATATAGTGAATGCATATGCTAGGCCCATAAAATCCCCTATGGGTTAAATTTTCCTAAGTGAGTACTTTGTTGTGGAGAACTAACTAATTAAAAAATTCAAGTTTTTGTGGAGCTTCCTAGTACAAAATATTTTGATACCACGAGAACTTTAATACTTTTGCTTCCATCAATATTTTGAGATATATGTCCTTGAATACATATTACCCCTTTTTATACAGGCCCTCCCAACATAGTTTATCCTCACTCTCTGATAGAAATGCACCAAATTGGTTTAACGTGTATGTATATTCCCTCCATTCAATCACACATCTTCCTATAAGTCCCACCTTTGCCAATGTTAGCCATGGTCAAGTACCAGTATGGATATTAAGTCCAACAATAGTCTAACTTCTATAATATATATATTCATCCTATATAAATGGTGTAATAGAGGAGCATTCAATGTATGAAAGACATCCATGCCCTTAATGACATCCAAACCCACCTCAATTTGCTTCCGATCGTCAACTTCCCATTGCAAACCACCAAAAATCCAGTGCTTATTCGTCATCATACTGCACTAGATCTATGATGCCCCCTTCTTCTCCATCACCCCTCCTCTTATCCATTTTTCAGTTTTGTTGTGATGTAGATACTTCCCAAATATGATTTGTTGCCCTATACAACTTCCAAATAGTTCTCTCCAAATTTATTTTAATATGTACTAAACTATCTACGGGGTTTAATAGCTATAGAAATTAAGTTGAAGGATATAAAAATTAACAATCTTAAAAATTTCAATTAATACGAATATTTAGTATAAACAAATGTTTTGAAATACGTTTAAATTTGAATAGGATATAGAAATTATGAATGAAAAATGATAAAAGTAATAATTAAAAATAATAAAAAAATCAAATATAAAAATGTGTATAAAATATAATAAATATTAAAATTAAATTAAATAACAAATAGTTGTTATATATAAGATTTATTAGATTACATAAAAAATTTAAAGATAGAGAAAACATTTTTAATTTGCTAATAGGTATATTTTACTTCACAAAATGAGGGAGGTGTGTAATTCATTTAATTTATAATATGAAGTTTATGAGAAGTATTTAATAACCCAAAAAATGATTAAAAATAAAAAAATTGAACATGAGCGATAAATAAAATATTTCAATGTGTATGATAAGTAAAATATTTCATATATATGATAAAAAGTAAAAAAAAAAAAATGTTTCATGGATAAAACATTTTAATGGTGTGTTCCTTAGCATGATGGAGATATTTAATTCCTTCTATGCTTAATATATAGTTGGCACATGAGATATTTATTATGAATATCTTTCTTAAAATCCTTTTCCTATGGATAAAAAATTGTAGAAAAATTTGGACCTCCAGGGATTTGATCACCCCTAGCTTACGCTGGTAAAAACATTTCAATGGCATGTTTCTAAGTATGAAAGAAATGTGTCAGTCATTGTTTACTTAACATCGAGTTGACACATTACAAATTAGGAATTAGCCTATGTAACACCCTCCTCCCACATGTAGCCAAGAAACTAGCCAGTCGGGGTAGACATGTGACGAGAGGCTACTATGATTTGATTCGATCTCCTATGTGGTATTAAGGATGTCGAGTCGACAGAAACATCACACACAGTCATCCAACGTTGGCTTCAACAACCGTAGAAACTAATCCAATACTTAAACAACTTGCCCTTGAGTCCTACTAAAGTTTTGATCATCTTAGGCCTCAATCGCTCTCATGTTATAAGCATGACAACGTCGAGAAACCCAAATTCGCTCTCACAAGCTTATGTGGCAGCATCCAACGACCCAATTTGCCAGTTCTATGCCAGTGACCTTGGGATTTAAGGCACATTTTCAAGCCTAGAGCTCAAGTCATTGTCGAGTGATAACTTAAGATCAGTAAAATAACAAGAAAACAATGAAGCCAAAGAAATGAGTTAAACAAGACCTTTTCTAGACCCCTACTAGCCATGACAAGAATTTCATCAAACATATCATCAACATGTAATCTACAGGGGTAAACAACAAAATTAAATGTAGGGATCTCATACTTATATGAGAATCACTGCAAACTATTTTTTCCTCATATGATTTGCTTCATTACTGTCTATTAGGCCATAGATACATTATCAATTCATTTACAAGTAAAAACATGTTAAGACCCATACATAAGTGTTATCATAAAACGTACATATATCCAGCATAATAGGGCCAAAAATATCATAAACATATCACCTATAAAATCCACATATTATACATCATTACATTTACACATGAAAATCAAGCAAATGAAATTCTCATTAATGAATGCAATAAACCTATCAGAGATTGGACTACCATGTTCCACCCAACCATAGATTGGCTGAGCTAGGTATCTCTTCAGTCGATCACCTGTGTGCCATAATCTAAGCATGAAAGTGGGACTTGTAGAACACACCAAAAAGCACTAACAAGCATGGATTCCACCAGACTTCTCTGCATCTACCATGAGGAATTTTAGTGCCTGCTAGTTTCCCAGTCTTTACCATAATCCATAGTCTGATCCAGGGATCAGTAGGCCCTATACTGAGACACATTCTCTAATATTAACTATACATCCCATCCTGGGACTATTAGGCCCAACGAAGAGAAATCCACTTCTTGGCTTTACTATATATACTGCCATTCACCGGCAAGGATTCATAGGCCCACTGAAGCACACAATCTCGATTTCCACAACCCACAATTTAGTTCAGGGGTCAACAGGCTAGTGGCTTTACTGTGATCCACATTCTGGTTCAAGGACCATGCCATGATAGAAAAGAATTACATGCAATACCATGCATGCCAATTATAGCAAAGAAAATACACATGCAAATTGATACCTACAAGGGATCTTGTTGTAGCTGCTAGATCTTGTCATTCCCTACTTGATCTTTTCTTCCTCTTTCCTTCTTTTCCTTTCTTGTGTCAATTTCAAAGTGCTTGAAGAAAATTTGTGTCCAAGAGTGAGAGAGAGAGAGTGAGAATAATGAGAGACCTCTAAAGATACACTGACAAAAGGTTTCCAATTGATCCTCAAAATATTTTTTATGAATGAGGCCTCTATTTTCTTCATTTTCCATTATTTTACTTCATTTTCCTTCTCACATGAAACCTGTGACCTTTCAACTTCCTTTTCTCCTAATTTCCATTATTTTCATAAATAAATGTGCCAAAATGCCATTTTTCCTATCTAAAACGTTAGTAATTTCCTTTGCTAATTTCCTTATCCTTAAACAACAAAATGAACACCGCCTAAGATGTCTTTCCAAACATTCAACTTGTAATAAGTGTCTCGTCCACTGTGGTTATTGTTTCTAACGTTTATTACATGGAATTTTCACTAGGGCTATTATAGAACCCTTCCCCTTAGGGGACACCATCCTCGGTGTTCAATCACACATATACCTCAGTAACCTACTAAAATATGACATATTGATCATGGAGATTTGTAACATAGCTCAATGCAGTATTTACAATGAAGTACCTACTCAAAAGGAAAACATCATGACAACATACTGCATATTAGAGCTTTATAACATATCTCATTACAATATTTACAATGATCATCTTGTTGAGTGCTAACCCACTTGACAGGATAACATCATGATAACATAACTACATGATAACATAGTAACATGGAAACATAATCATAATGACATGATACCCATACTAATTAGTGGAGCTTTATAACATAGCTCATGGTAGTATTTACATCCATATACATATGTAAATATAGAAATATCACCAAAATATATACTAAAAACATGTACCAAAACATATACCAGAACATCATATCAAAACATATACTAGAACACCATAATTAAGCATATACCAAAACACCATATCAAATCATATACCAAAACACCATATCAAAGCATATACCAAAAAACCATATCAAAGTTTCTTTGCCTTAACTGATAAACAAGGAAGGATACATAACCCACATCTGATTTTCCATCTCCCATGTAGCTTCATCAGGACCAAAGTACTTCCATTGTACCTTAACTTACTATATTCCTCAGTTCTAGAGCATGAGCACATCTTTCTGCATTATATACTGAGGCTCTAACTATAATTCTCCATCTAGTTCCACCTACAATACAAACCAGTCAATCACATGATCAACATTGTTAACATACTTCTTAAGCAAAGAAACATGGAAAACGTCATGGAATTTCATTTCGGAGATAATTCAAGTTGATAGGTTATTGGCCCAATCCTCTTAATGATACTGAAGGGTCCACAAAAAAATGGTGCCATCATGGCACAAGATCCAATCTGCAAGGAGATATTCTTCGATTTAATGCACAAGTACACATGTTCCCTATCCAAGAACTCCTTAAACAACATGTTCCTATTTGCATAACTGCTCTTGCTATCTTGTGATGCCTTTAGATTCTTCTTGATCACCTGTATTTATTGTTCCATGTTTGCCAACATATTTTGTCCAATCAATACCCTGCTAACTATATCACTCCAACTAATAGGCGTGTTACAACTCCACCCATACAATGCCTCAAAAGGACTCATCCTTAATGGCATCTTAATAACCATTGTTGTATGCGAACTCTACCAAAGGAAGATACTTTTCTCACTTCTGTTGTTGATGCATGATGTACATTCTCAACATGTCCTCCAATATCCTATTCACCCTCTTTATCTGTCCATCTGTTTGCAGATGATAATTTGTGCTGAAGGCCAACACTATACCAAAACTTGCAAATAATTACACCTTCGAAAACTTTGAAGTGAACTTCACATCCCTGTCTGACACAATATTCTTTTCAACATCAAGAGAGAGTTTGGTCAACTGCTTGTCATCAAGTGAGAAATACTATTTGTAAGCCTCATCTTTGAAACCAAGCCACACTGAATCCCTCCAATGTTTTTCCCATACTGATTTTTTTTGTTTTATGTGTTCTTCAATTGTAAGACCATTATCTTTACTTGTAAAATATTGCTTGCTAGAAGCCATGAAGAGGGTTTTGAAAAAATTCACTTACTTGGCGAAAATTTAAAGTGGCCACAGTTTAGTCAATATTGCTCAAAATCTTTATTATGAACTGTTTTCGGAAATTGAATGACCATTCAACATCTTCCCATGTGATAGAAATCCTGATCTAGGCACTAGAATTTTAGATCCACGCTGAAACTCTCCCGTCGTCACCAAAAATTCTGAAAAAAGAGATGATTTTAAATCAACGACATCTCCCTCATCCAAACTCCGATTCGACTGATTTTTTTTTGAAATCGGGTATTTTCTCACAGAGAATCTAGATCTGTAATTAGATTTTGCATATTTTTCCCCAAAACGTACATATGTACGCCACAAACACGCCACCTCGAAAAAATGTCTACAACACCACTGATTTTTAGATCAGCGAAATCTCCTTCATCTGGACTCCGATTCGACTGATTTCTTTTTTGAAATCATATATTTTTGACAAAGAATTCAAATATACAATTATATTTTGCATATTTTTTCCCAAAAATATACAGATTTGATCTGCAAACTCATTGCCTCATAAAGTTCTTGCAAAACAATTAAAGAACTTCTCCACTTTTGCCCAAGAAAGTGCTCTGATACCGCTTGTTATAGATTTAATATGAAAATATAAGATAAGAAAAATATACCCATTAAATAACAAGATTTGAATAGAGATAAATGCTTCACTTTATTAATATCAAACCTTTAAGGTAGGGCAACACCATACATTCACTCCTTAAGGAAGGAGAACACTCCACAAGCCATATGCCTGTTCATACAATATTCCTTCACATCTCTCAATGTGGAGTCTCTAGCCTCTATATAGGCCTCATACATACAATACCATGGGTCATTACCATGGTTCCCCCAATACCATCTATCTAATACCATGGGCCCATTACATTATTACTAACTACTTGTGGTCCCTTACATGAGTCGGGTTAACCACCTTATTTATTACTATGGCCCATCCCATTATTACATTATTCCCTTGGGTACCTCCCTTTATACCCCATATTATCCCTCCTAGGTTTATAACACTCAGGCCAGTATGATCACTCATAATTACAAACCTCCTACCAAGAAGATAGTGCTTCCACATTGTCAATGCATGTATGATCATTGCTAACTGAAGCTCATGCGTCATGTGGTTCTTCTCGTGCTAATTTAGTTTTCGATACTCATGATCTACCACTTTCCCATCCTGCATAAGGACTCCACCAAGCCCTCTCTTGCAGCTATCTGTGCATAACACAATCTCTTTGTCCAAATCTGCAATATGTAGCACTAGTGCATGTCTCAACAACTGCTTAAGTTCCTCAAAGGTAGCCTCACAATCCTCTGTGCATTCAAACTTGTTACCTTTTCTTTGCAATGATGTGATAGGATAAGAAATATGCAAGAAGCTTATGATGAACCTATAGTAAAATCCTACCAGACCCATGAAATTTATCACCTCATTCACACACTTAGGAGCTACCCACTACATAATGGCCCATATCTTCTATGGATTTATTACAATTCCCTCCAACAACATGTCCCAAGCAGTGTATCTCACTTTGAAATAAAATAAACTTCATGAGATTAGCATACAATTGATGCTCCCTCAACAACCTCAACACCACTGCTAAATTCTTGGTGTGCTCTTCCTCATTTTTAGAATATATCAGTATATCATCAATGAACAAAATAAAAAACTTATCCAAATATGGATGCAAAACATTATTCATCAAACACATAAATTTAATTGGAGCATTATTCCAGCCAAATGGAACAACAACAAACTCATAATTCCCATACCTCGTCTAGAACACAGTCTTGTAAATGTCCTCGTCTTTGATGCATACCTGATGGTATCCAAATCTTAGATCAATATTTGTGAACATTGTTGCTCCCTTCAACTAATCGAACAAGTCATCAATCCTTGGTAAAGGGTATATGGTCATGATGGTCACTTTGTTCAACTTCCTGTATTCGATGCATAGTATAATATTACCATGTTTCTTCTTCACGAACAATACTAGTGTGCCCCAAGGTGTTACACTTGGCCTAATGTATCCCTTGTCCAATATTTCCTTCAATTGGAACTCTAACTCAACCAACTCAGGTGCACGCTCATCTTGTAAGGTGATTTTGATGTTGGAGCTTCCCTTAGCACTAACTCAATAGAAATATCTACCTCCCTGTGAGGTCGGAACTCGATAATGTCCTCGGGAAATACATCCTAAAACTACTGCAAAAAATGGGTACTTGCTCAAGAAATCTCCATCCTCAAACTCCTTACCCTTATCACTAGAAATTTGTGTTGCAAATAACATACACCCTTTCCTGTGACCACACTTTTCTTGCATAGTTGTCACCATCCTAAGTGATGTGGATTTCTTCTTACCATCCAAGACTATTGGTTCTCCATTGTCATCAACACACTCAATAAATTTATCATAGCAGTCTACCTTGGTTCTATGAAGATACAACCAAATACATGCCCAAAAACATATTTTATGATCTTAATGGTAATACATTTAGACGTTTTGTGGTAGACATACCATTCAAGTCAAATGTGCAAGTTCTTACCTGATGATGAACTCGCTTCTTTGTACCTGTAGGCAACTACACTAGCCAAGACTATACATGAAATTTATTATTCAATCAACACTTATCCACCATGTCAGGACTAACATAGTTATACTTAGGTCTGGAGTCAATCAAAATAGAAATAACTTGATCACAAGGCTTACCATCCATGTCAATGATAGATGCCTAGTGTTCTTCATGTCTCCTGTCCACTGCTACATTAATACGAGGAATACTCTAGCCAACATCCCCAATTGTTTGTGCCTCCTATGCACTATATATCTTAGGCCTACCACGTTGATGTTGTGGACAATATTTTCTAAGGAATTCCTCACCACATGTACTACACCCCATTTGATCAGTGCCCTCACTTCTATGTTGCTTCTGTTGTGACCGTTGTTCCTATCTAGCTGCATTAAACTTCTTTTATGGTGCCATATTTTATTTATGATCTAGATTCTGAGGCCTGTTTGCTTAGACTGCCATTTACCTCTACCTTTTTTCTTTTCCCTTCCATCCTTGATTATATTCATTCATATGTTTTGACCGTTCATAGAAATGCTTTAATTTCCTAGTGACTTCCTCAAGTGATTGAGGTTCATCATACTGAATTCAATCTGTAAATGCTAATGGAAAAACAGTGACAAATCTTTGAACTTTAGCCTTCTCATTAGTAAGATAAGGTACATCCCTCAATATCTCCAAAAACTTGGTCGTGTACACTTCATCTATCATTGATCACATCTTTAGCTCATAGAGTTTGTTGGCCTTACTGTTGTAGTACCTCTCTGACAATTACTTCTTCCTAAAAAGCCTCTTGAACTCCTGCAAACTCAAGTTATCTATCCTAATGTCTCTGACCTGCTTAACATCTTCCCACGAGATGTCTACTTTACCTTTCAAGATAAAGATGCATATTCTGATCTTCATGTTATCTATGTACTCATGCAACTCAAAGAATGTGTTCATCTGAAGTATCCAAGACTCTGCATATTCTAGATTCATCACATCTCCATCAAAAGTAGGTGGTTTTTCTTTCTTGAATTCATCCATCAATTATTCCTTATCACTCCTCTGGTAAGGATCATAACGATGAAGATCATTATGTCTATCACAACCAAAACTAGAATAGTAACTATACTCATTGCCCATCCTCTCTGGCATGTCCAACAACTTGTCATATTTTACTGTATTAGATCTATACGACTTGTGTCTACTAAGATACCTATTTCCATATTCCCCATTAGTTTTATCCTCTTGTCCATGGCTGATATAAAATGGCCCTTGTCACTGAAATTTTGACAAACTCTGAAGAAGTATTGCATTAACGTCTTATTTCTTCTCTTGTACCTGTATGATCCTGTCATTATCTGCCTTACAATTCCTTATCTCTTCCTTGAAGCACCTCAATGTATCTGCCAAATCAAAAGTGTGCCCCGTACCACACTGCTCATTTGATGCATAGGGAGATTCTATTTATTCTACCACCTTGCTAGCCATTTGTTCCTTTCTTGCAATGCATAATATGTCAGTTAAACCAAATAAAAATAAATTAATCTACCTTAGTATAATTCGGGGAGGATGCCTCGTCTTTCAGATCAAAAAATCAACATGATGTGTGTATAACATAAACATGACATCACATAGAAATACACAAATAAATGTATCAACACATAAACATAATTCTCGTTAGGGTTCACTGATCAATGTAGGGCCATATCAATAATGCATGCTATGATCTCATGCATGACAACAACCATTACTCCATTGTAAACATTTCCACATGCAACCAACAACATGAATAAGCAATTCCTAATCAACTTCACCTATGCATAAATGCATGTAGTCCAACATAAGTGATCAATTCTTGTAATCAACTTACAAGACTGATACATGTAATCAAATCTACAAGAGTATAGCCTAATATCCAAGGATGTAAGTAGGCGACATAAAATCAACATGTAAGTGACATATAGCATCATGTAACCAATCATATACTCATGAAAATTTCATTCCACAAAATCAACATCAAATTCAATATGGAAACCTTACTACAACCATAATCAATCATCCAACAAATGCAACAAGCAGATGGAATGCAAGTGTAAAAGACACACATGCAACTAACATGCATGCATGACCAACACACACTACCCCTCCAATCCCAGGGCTGAACCATGCTCTAATACCAATCTGTAACACCCTGTTATGCTTCTTAACCTGCAAAGTAATACCGAACAGAGAATATGCGAGAAAAAATACCCAGAACACAGAATATGCGAAGAAAATATACCCAGAACATAGAATAGCAATGATTTTATTGCTCAGAGAGAAATGTTCACAGGCCTCTTCAAGGGGGCAACCTCCAATAGAGCAGAGATCGATTACAAAACAAGACACGATACTCCTCGTAGGGAGTCTCTATCCTTTATATATGACTCATACATGCAATACCACGGACCAATACCGTGGGTTTTATTAATACCATCTATCTAATACTACCACCCATTTACCCTTTATTTAATACTACCGCCCATTTGCAACTAACTGTGGTCCCTTCATTAATTGCGGGTTAACCACTTACAAATATTAATATGGGCTTTATTGACTCTTGACTATGGTGTGATCCCATGACATGAAAGGGGGTTAGGGTGCGACCCTAACATGCCCTCCCCCTTAAGACTAGCCTTGTCCTCAAGGCTGAAGCTATGGAAACTGCTGAAGAATAGTGGCTGGGTCC
>APFE031427435.1:95850-155116 GCA_000404065.3 Pinus taeda
CGGTTCTGTCTAATGCACTACTACTCGAAGGGGTACCCACAGGGGTTACAAGGGAGTCCAACAGACGTGACCACCTCTAGTATTTCCTGCATGCATGCCTCCCCAAATCCGTAGGTTTATGCGCTCAACGACAGATCCCGTGGTTTAAAGACGCCGGAACACGTCTCTAGCCAAAAATTTTTTTTTGCTAAAATTTGGAGATCCCACAGAGCCCTGGAAAGTGCTTTGATACCATTTTTTATGCTTCTTAACCTGCAAAGTAATACCAAACAGAGGATATGCGAGAAAAAATACCCAGAACACAGAATATGCGAAGAAAATATACCCAGAACACAGAATAGCAATGATTTTATTACTCAGAGAGAAATGTTCACAGGTCTCTTCGAGGGGGCAACCTCCAATAGAGCAGAGCTCGATTACAAACAAGACACGATACTTCTCGCAGGGAGTCTCTATCCTTTATATATGACTCATACATGCAATACCACGGGTCAATACCGTGGGTTTTATTAATAGCCATCTATCTAATACTACGCCCATTTGCAACTAACTGTGGTCCCTTCATTAATTGCGGGTTAACCACTTACAAATATTAATATGGGCATTATTGACTCTTGACTATGACGTGATCCCATGACATGAATAAGGGGGTTAGGGTGGGACCCTAACACACCCTCTTCCCACATCTACCTAAGAAACTCGCCAACTAGGATAAACATGCAACAAGATGCTACTATGATTAGATTTAACAGTCTAAGTGACCTTAAGGAAGTTGAATCGATGGAAGCATCACACGCAGTCATCCAACCTTAGCTTGAGGACCCACAGAAACTAATCCAACACTTTAGAGAACATTCCCTTGGGTCCTACTAAAGTTTTTACCATCTTATGCATTAGTTGCTTTCATGCTATAATTATTGCAGTGCCTAGAAACCCAAATTCGCTCTAACAAGCTTATGTGCTAGTATCTAGGGACTGAATTTTCTAATTCTGTGCCAATGACCTTATGACTTAAGCCACTTTTTAGGCCTAGAGCCCAAGTCACTGCCCAAAATGGAATTATAGCATAGGATTAATAAAAGAGTAGGATAACAATGATGCCAAAGAAATAAGTTTAACAAGACCTTAACTAGACCCCTACTAGCCATGACAAGCACTCGTCAAACATATCATCATCATGTAACCTACAAGTGCAGACAATAGAATTAAGTGTAGGGATATCATACTTATCTTAGCATCCTTATGAACCATTGTTCCCTTATCTCATTTGTCGCATTATCATCTATTAGGCCATAAATACATTATCCATTCATTTACAAGTAAAAACATGCTAAGAGCCATACATAGTTGTTGTCATAAAACATACATATAACCAACATAATAGCGATAAAAATATCATAAACATATTATCCATAAAATCCACATATACAACATTACATTTACACAAGAAAAACAAGGGAATGAATTTCTCATTAATGAACACAATAAACCAACCAAAAATGGGACTACCACATTCCACTCGAATATAGATTGGTTGAGCCAACTCTCACTTTAGCCAAACACCCCCGTGCCATACTCCAAGCACGAATGTGGGACTCATAGAACACAAGAAAAAACACCAACAAGCATGGTTGCCATCAGAGTTCTCCACCTATACCACGAGGAATTTGAGTGAATCCTAGTCTCTCAGTCTCTACCATAATCCATAGTCTGATCCAGGGATCACTAGGCCCAACATTGAGACACACTCTCTAGGCTTTATCGTACATATCATCTCAGGACTATTAGGCCCAATGGAGAGAAATCCAACTCTTGGATTTATTGTATATCTCGTCATTCACCACCAAGGATTCGTAGGCCCACCGAGGAATAAAATCTGACTTTACCGTAACCCACAATGTAGTTCAGGGGTTATTAGGCCAGTGGCTTTACCATGATCCATAATTCGGTTGAGGGGCCACTAGGCCATGTGGTTGTCAATTTGGAGATCCACCCCACTCAGCTTTGAATCCATTTGTCTGTCCCACATTAACCGAATATGAGAAACCCATCTCATCAAAGCTATCAGTAAATGACAAGGCTAGGCTAAACAACACTATGACACCTAGAAAAACCCATGACATGATAGAAAAGAACCACATGCAATACCATGAATGCCACATCTGCCAAGGAAGATACACATTATAATCGATATTTGCAATGGATCCTGTTGTAGCTGCTAGATCCTGCCTTTCCCTACTTTATGTTAGCTTCCTCTTGCCGTCTTTTCCATTTTTGGTCCAATACCAAACTGCTCCAAGAAACTCTAAGTCTCCAAGAGTGAGAGAGAGAGAGAGAGAATAATGAGAGAGCTCCAAAGCTAAACTGACAAAATGTTACCAACTAATCCTTAGAAGCCCTTTTATGAACGAGGCTTCTATTATCTTCATTTTCCATTATTTTCCTTCTTTTCCCTCCACACATACAATCTGTGACTTTTAACCTCCATTTTCTCCTAATTTCCATTATTTTCATAAATAAATGTGCCGAAAATGTCGTTTTTCCTTTCCAAAGTGTTAGCCATTGCCTTTTCCAATTTCGTTAGCCATAAAAAACCAAATGAATACCCCCTAGGATGTCTTGCCAAACATTCAGCTTGGAATAAGTGTCGTATCCATTGTGGTTATTGTTTTTAAATTTTATTACATGGAATTTTCACTAGGGCTATTACGACCTAGATCGGTCTTGACTATGGAGCCATCATGAGAGGAATCAAAATTTGAAGAGATGTTTGCACCTCTAAAGATTAGATCTATATTGACACATGATAGTTCCATAATTAAAATGGATATATATGGGTGAAAATAAAATATGACTCATTACATTAGAATCCATGCTAAATCTAAAATACATTGCAAATTTATGTAGTATAGCATATTCAACCACCTTCCTTAAAAAATGGAGTGCAAGCTTCAAGAAAATTCTATAGACTTCTATAATGACCCTTGATGGTGTAAAAATATCTAATGACAAAATGAAATTTATTTACTTACGTAATTGATATTATGTGGATTTGAACATAATAAATAAGTTGATATGGTAGGAATATACTGTCAACTATTGTTTGGGATCCAACTAGTAATAATATTTTATGTATTTTAATTAATAATAGTTGTTAACTCCATTATTGATAATGGACCATAGCAATTTGACTTTAAACATCTAAATTCTTACAGAAGTCTCAAATATGAAATCAAAGTTTCTATACAAACAACTCCTCTTCATTCAAATTAATGGGAATTTATTTCCAAGACCCACCCATGGTATAGAGTGATATCTTTCCTTGAAATTGTAGTTTGTCATTTTCTTGTAGAGTGCTAAACTTCATCCTTTCATAGTTTTTATCCAAGTGAATTCCATGTTTTGAATGTTGGTTTATGCCATTTTTAATTTTAAGACAAAATCATGTTTAACAACATGTATTGTAATGTTTGTAATGTTTTGATTGTTGAGAAATCAAACATTAAAATAAGTTATATATTTATAATTTGAGTTTTATATATATTTGGAGCTTTTTGTTTGAAGTATAAACTTATTTTGTAATCTCTTATTAGCCTTTTCCTTTTCTAGGGACTATAATTTTCATTTCACTGTCAAATCCCTTTAACTATGTATTAATTTGTGATTTTTTGTAATTTTAACCAACGTTTCAAAAAAATGCTAATTCTTTACATTTTTATGTGAATTAAGAAATATATTTCTAATTTTTAAAAAATTTATTTGTAATTTTCCATTGGGTTACTGAGTATTGATGTGACATAATTCCCCTAGCGGAGGGAAATTTAATTTCAGTATTTGTCAAACATTGGAAAATAATTTTAAAATAGGAAAAAGTGAACAACATGTTTAATTGTTGTAAAGGCTCTGACAATGGCTATCATGGTTTTCATGATTGATTTGGGGTGGAAACTACAGTCTATGGTAATGATCATATAAAAAGGATTGGTGGAGGAGGTTTCACAATAGAAACTGATAGTTGGTGGGGCATTGTGTCCCTTATGTGTGCGTGTGTGGGGAGGGGGAGGGGTAGGGAAAAATTTGCAATCATTGTTAAAACATATTTCATGAAATGTTCGCATGTGATTAGTTTTCTAAATAAATGATGAACAATCTATATTGGTTGTGAAATAAGGTGGGGTGATTAATTCACATAGTGACACAATAGGTGGGATGGTTGTCACGACTATGTTGACATGGGTCACCCTATTTGATATTGTGTTCCAAAGGAGTTGCACCAAAAACTCTTTAATGAGGGTTCGATACAATTAATTAACTTTAATTTTAAAAAATTGTCACTTTAATTTTCCTCAAATAGAGTGTGGGTCGTCCTTTGTAGACAAAATCTTAATTGTTGGAAGAAAAAACCATACTAGTAGAAAATGATGAAATTAGTGACCAGGTGCCTAAAAATGTTAGTCACCACAACTCTTCCAAGTGAAATACAACAAAAAATTAGCAATCTTAAGTGACCCAAGTAAAAACAACTAACATAAACTACTAATTTATTCATATTTTAAAATATATGACTAGACAATAAGTAATGCAACTAAAAATGACTAACATGAGTGACTAATTTAGTTTAGGAACAAAAATACATGTACTACAATGATACAAATTAGTCATTTTAATTATCCAATGTGTTTCTTGGATTGCAATTCCTTCCTCTTACATGTTGTGATATCTTGTTATGTTATAAACATAGATGATATTGATGTAACCTTTGAATCAATTGGAGGGTTAGAATAGGTTAAATAGGAACTTTATGAGTTGGTTATTCTTCCATTACAGAGGCCTAATTTGTTTGGGCAGTGCAAGTTCCCCAGTCCTCTAGTTTTTTGGTGTATGGCCCTTCTAGAACTAGGAAAATATTACTTGAAAAGGAAATAGTAAAAGAATCAGGGATTGTTTTCATCAATGTAAGGCTATCCAATATTACACTAAAGACGACTCGTATTAATATAGGATTTGAAATATAAGAAAAAAATCAACTATTAATTTTAATATACCCTTTGAAATATAAATTAATCAATTAGGCTTGGAGTATGCCCTAAAAATAATTCTTCTTGGCTAAGAGCTCATCTTCGTTGAACATAAGGAAACAATTTAATGGTCCAAGACACAAAGGCATATGGTAGGCATCAAATCCTACCCCTTTACAAACCAAAAACAGGTCATTCCAAATGATGTGGTTTTCCTTCAATAACAATGGTGAGTTAGGATGCATTCATAGATAGAAGCTGGATATGGATGCCCTCACTTCTGGTTTGAAAACTGAGTTATAACATGGTTTTTGATTATTGAAAAAATATAAATTAATCAATTTGCATGGGAATTAGTTTTTATTAAAAATTAATTGAAAATGGAAATCAAATTGTAAGATTGCATGTTTTAAAATAAATAAATAAAATTTTACACGAAGACTATTGTTAATAGATAAAATTTATTTTACACCATTTTAATTTTAATGCCAACATAAATGCATCCTATTATTATTAAATTAGGGAAAATATAATCCCTCCAAGCATGTTAAATTTGAGTGATATTTCCAAGAACATTAAATTTGATCGAGGTATTGTGACATGTGGAAAGTACAACAACCATGTTAACTTTCGACTCACACTTGGATAATGCTACCATTTGAGTTTAGTTTTCCTCTTTTTTTCGCTAAAACCCATTGATTTCTTTTTTGGTTTTCCTCTTTTTTCCCAAAACCCCATTGATTGTTTTTTCCGGGATTTGCAGTAATTTCAATTTGTGAGTCAGTATGAGCATTCTCAAATGACTCCTATTCATAAATATTATTAATAATAATTGCATCACCTACAAGAGAAAAGTAATTTGTTGCACATGCAGGCATGAAACAATGAAAACAGGGTGGGCCAAGGTAGACGATGTTTGGGTTTTTGACAATGGCCACCTTATGGTACATTGACATGCAGATGTTCTCTTCGAAGAAGCATGTCTATCTGGTGCTTCAAATGTCAAATGTATTTTCTAAGGGTGAGAACCTTGTAACTACATTGTAAACCTTGGCCATGCTCAGTGTTTGATTCTATGTCTATGCCCTATTCTTTATGCCATTTAGAGTTTTAATCATATAACCGTAGGATTTTTGAAGCCTAATAACGTCAAGTTTCAGACATTTTTAAAATGGAAAGTGTCATTGGTTAAACAAGAGGAGACCTATGTTTCAATATTCCTATTTATTGAGGCTGTTACTTGATCGCTCTCTCCATATTCCATATCCCAATTATATCATTCAATTGTCACCAATTGAATCAGTATGGTTGTTGGGTTGGCTTGTGGGTTTATCTGCATTTTATTTATATGACCTTCCAAATCCAATTTTGGCACCATTAAACTAATTAATATCTTCTCAATGGCCTTCACAGTAGATGCCCTCACCTTTGCTAGAGGTCATCCTCTCTCTCTCTTACCAGTTTCTTTCTCACAGAGCCTTGTAAACCACTTACTGATGTAAATGTCATTTGCCACAAACATCCATTACACTCCTTTTAATAGTTAAATATTCTTATATTGATATCATTAACGATTTTTAGGGAGGAATTTTACTAGCACCAACATTTTTGTCATTTCTCTATTTCTTATGTCTTGTTTAATGCCTTTCGGCAGTTTTTGTTTATGTTGATTGCCTTGTTGAATACTGTGACTTGCAAGTGGTGAAGAAAAATTGAAAAATACTCTTATTAACTAACAAAAGAAAGTGTTGAAGAAGAAATTGATTTGAACAAACAAGGGATGACTCACTAATTATATCATCTTTTGGAGATTTCTGCCAAGATTCTTGTTTGAAATTTGACGTGAAAACTTTGATAGGAGCAATTCCTAGATGATGATTTGGTCCTTCAAGATTTCCTTCAATTTTTTTTTACCTAAAGTGAAGCCAAACATAAATCTTTGTAGTAATTCAAATCTCTCTAATCTGTTAGGTTCTGTCACTCTTGCATATGCCTATCACAGAAATAAGCATGTTGAGCATCCTAATTCAACTGAAGAAAAAGCCTCATAATCCAAGGTGGAGCTTAACAGAAGTAGTTTGAATTAACGCACTTTATCTATTTCAGATGGTTTTCCTAGTACTGGAACCCTCAATAGAAATCAATATATGAGGAAATTGAAGACTTTTATGAGGAAAGATGATAAAGAATTGCTTGAACCATTTGGGAGAAAAATCGGTAAGAATTCCTTGTATTTTGTGAAGGAAAGTAGGCATTTTAGTATGCTTTTTTGAGAAGTAAGCAAAGGCCATGCCTGTGTCGAGTTACTTGTCCCAAATTTTTTTGAATTGACTGTTGAGATGTTAAACATGGTAGGTATTGCTGACCATATGTTCGTTTGCTTATTATATGGTATTGATAACATTTATTACTCCAGCGGAAAATGATTACCATGTCCATTCCAATTTTGTGTGATCTGTGGCCCAACTAAATGATAAATGGCAATGTTTGTGTATAGTTGTTGCATTTGTGTCTAACCATTAATCATGTGCTGCTTTAGATATCAATGGTCTAGAGAGAGACAAATTTAATATGACCTAGGGATTTCAATGAATTATAAGAACATCTTTTTAATTTGAAAACAAGATCATAAGAAAATGTGTCAATGACTACACACCATTCATGGCATATATTTTTACATTATCTATCGATGTTAGTATTTCATGCTGATGCCATTAGTTGTATAGGAGCCATTAGCTGTATCTATCCTATATTTTGATGTTCATATCTCATCCTTAGGCTATTCTCTTTCTCCTTTAAATCACCAACATACATTTATTCTATGCCAGCATAAGTACCCAATGTCAAGTTACTAGCATGTTTTATATAATATTAGTAGTTGTTTCTTCCATCACTGGTTGGATGTATGATAGCTAATCAATATTTTGATCTAAATATATGATGGAGATGCAACATTGACTGTCTACATGGTTGGATAGGAAATGGTTTAACCATGTGATATTTTTTGGACATGCTTGTTCATGCATCACAATTTTCTTCCTACACTAAAAACCTTCTTCGGATTACTGAAATTTGATTTAGTTGAGATTAACTTGTTAACTGTTTCTACACCATGAGAATTTTGTGGAGCAATTTATTGTATCTATATCTAAATATTTGACTGTATCCCTTGAAGTTTTACCTCCCTTGGCATTCCTACACCATATAATGTATATCTCGCAAGTTATGGTAATGATGACAAAACTAATGATAATGGGTATTTTTTTGAAGACCCCAATTGATGACCCCAGATTGGTCATTTGGTTAAGAATTCATATCCATATGTAAGATGTTGAAGAACCTAGATTTGTCTATATATTTCGTTAAAGGTTCATATTAGCATGTAAAAGCCTCACTCTCCTGGATATATGCAGAAACTCATCTAATTCCTAGTTTTTTTTGCCAAACTGATAAGAGAGTACCAATAGATTGAGAAAACCATTATTGGTGCTCTATTAAGCTTATAGGTGAAGTCAGGTAGGAATTTTATCCACTTCAATACATCATCAATCCACTATTCTTTTTGTATGTGCTTCATCAGCAAGTGAAATAGTGAGATGTCAAAATATAGATGGTTACAAGTTGGAATTTTTGTCATTACTTTGTTGTGAATAAGACTTTGTATCTGCCAATCAAAAACCTCTTCTATTATCTCAAATGTTGACATGAAATGATACATGATTTTTTGATCCACCCTTGCATTGGGCTATGTTAATCAAACTAGAAAATATTTCCCTAATTTGCTTCCAAGTCTATCTTGAGGACTGATCTAGTATACTAATAATTTATCCCAAGTAGATACACAACTATGTTTTCATATAACTATATATAATGTTGTGCCAAAATTAGAAAAGAAGTGTGTTCAAGACTAAAATTTAAACCAAGGATATACTTTAGTGCCCTAAGTATCACCAAGTTTTTTCATCGGTCTCCACAAAGATGTGAAAAATAGGATACCATTTATTATCTCAACATTTTTGCTTGAATTTATATGAACTATATTCAATAAAAACTTTCCTTCACATATTTGAACTTTTTCCCTAGGGAAATATTGGTCTGTCGAAACAACATCATCAATTACAGGTTCAGATGAGCATTTTTGCCCAATATTTAAATTGTCAACATCATTTTGGGCTTGGTGTATAAATCCACTTGTATTTGATTTAGATATAGCTAACACCTCATTTTCACCTCTATGCGACTAATCATAAACATGAGGGGCACCAAAATGGGTGCTTGTGTTTACCTCAACAACATTTTCCATTAGATGCTCATTCCACCAACCAACCAATGTTGCTTTATTAATGTGATACTACATGATGGCCTAATAAAATATAGGCACCTAGGGGAAAATACAAGAGAAAGCCCTTTCTCTCATTATTGTTTTTTCTACATCTAGGAACATCTGGTCAGGAAAACTAAAGCAAACATCATCCCCTCTGATTGCTCTAAAAATAGGGGCCATTGGTTTTTGAGGGTAGTGATTCATCATGGAATTATATTCTTTCATATCCATCAAATTAGTCATAATTTTATCACCTTGATTGGAGAGACTAGAAATCATAGATCAATGGTATGAATTTTATAGGTTTGAAAGCTAGAAAGTGTCATTCGTTAAACAAGAAGAGACCTTTGTTTCAATATGCCTACTTATTGAGGTTGTTACTTGATCGATCTCTCCATCTCTTATATTCCAGATTTCTTTGTCAACGACATGCAACATTTTCCATTGTATGTTTATGCCATCAACAAATCGATTTTGATTTATTAATATGATAATACATAATCAACTAATCGAATACACCTCAATGAAAATACAAGAGCAATCCCCTTCTCTCATCATTATTTTTTCGACGTCCTTGCACATGTGGCCAAGAAAAATAATGCAAAGATCATCCCCTTTGAATTCTCTAAAACTAGGTGCCATTTGCTTCTCAGGGTAGTGATTCATCAAGGAATTAGATCCTTCAATATGCATCAAATTAGTCATAATGTTATCACCTAGATCACAGATATTAGAAGTCACAAATCAAGGGCATGGATTTTTAGGTTTGAAATCTAGAAAGTGTTATTTGTGAAACAAGAGGAGACCTTTGTTTTAATATGCTTATTGATTGAGGTTGTTACCTCATCGATCTATCCATCTTCCATATCCCAGAGATCTCATTTAATTGTCACCAAGTGAAGGAGTATGGTTGTTGGGTTGGCTTGTTTGTCCATCCTGCATTTGATTTATATGCCCTTCCAGATCCCATTTTTATATCATAGTCCTGATTAATATGTTCTTGAGGGCCTTCACACTAGATGCCCTCATATTTGGTAGAGGTCATCCTCTCTCTCTTATGTGGACAAAGTGTAGGGACACATAGGGTAGATCAGGTCCTCAAAATGTTTTCCATCACGGGAGCACGCTTTTGCGTGTTCCTTGTCAATAAATTTCATCAAACAAAAATTTTATTTGTCACCATTCTTTCTTCATTCACCAAGCCAACATATTCATCGATTTCTTTAAAGAGACCCATTTCGTTCTCAAGGTGAATATCTATCAAAATGTTATGTGTCTATATTTCATTAGTACCCTCGAACATGACTATAATTAAATTAATGTTTTGTTCACTATCACACTTAGTGCCAAAGACTGACATATCATCAAGTCAAAATGCATAGGATGATGAATGTGTGAAAAATTGTTGATTTCATGGTTTGCAAAATATTGGCAATAAGAAAAAGTTTTTTCCACCTAATGGCATCCATCAACTTTTGGCCCCACTTAGAAAATATTAAAATAATTAGTCTATTTTCATATCCATGACTACGGATGACTACTTTGTTATGTTAATGTATAATGCGTCTTTAATAGGCTTAATTCTACTCATGGAGGTTTCAGCCTTGCATTGTTTACAAGTTTTGGACCAAGAACGATTTTTACAGGGGACAAAACCATCATGAGACAAATTCTTATCAGAAATTCCCAAATCTGTACCAAAACCATCACGTGACAAAATGTTATCATAAATTCTCAAATCTGTACCAAAATTAATCAATTCCTTTATGAAAACTAAAGCTTGGGTGCACTCCTTGAACAAAATAGGGATTATATTGGGGTTGGACATGGACATAGGTTTGCAACATCTACCTTTCCTGAGAATATTTCAAGATATATGCCTAGAACCCAAATTTGACATTTCATTGAATCTGAAAATTTTTCTTGAATTGCTTCTTCATCACTTTCAAATGGAGGACCAAAAATTCTTTCTTCTTGACCTTCCATTGAACTTAGAAATTTGTCTTCAATTGTTTCTTCATCACTTTCAAATGGATGACCAAAAATGCTTTATTCTTGACTTGTTTTATCAACTTTAAAGTCGAGGGCCTTCTTCAACATGGTGAAAATTTTATTTTCTTCAACATGGGGAGACATCACTTCCTTCGCATCCTTCCCTTTCCAAGGTTCTCAAGGTAGCATTTTGTAATTCAATTTCGACTTAAAGAAAACAATCTCATCATGGTATCCTCATAAGAAAGGCCAAGTACCAATGATATCAACTATACTCTAGGTGGACAAGAAGAGTCCCAACATATTTATAATGAAAACCATTCAAGTAAAAATCTATACTTAGTCATAAGAAAGTAGAATAGTTTTAGAGGCAAGAAATATGGTACTTTCAACTAGGCATATGTGTCAATGCTTTTCCTTCAAATTTGATTTATAACTAGTAACTATATATTTTAGCAGGTCAAAATGTTTCATCCAACTATTAATAGTAGAATTCTCATTAGAGCATCTCTCTTTTTTTGAAGAGGGCATTGAATTCATAGGGACATAATAACTCTTTTGGATGGTAATTTTTTTAACTTTGATGGAAATAACTAAGCCACTTCACTAGAACCATTTTGGTCTTCTATCTACTAAGTATTGGCCCTCACGGTACAATATAGTGGAAAAGTGAAAAAAAATCAATTTAATAATGAAATGGAATCTAAATGGCTCTTTGATAAGTTATGTTGGTTTTCCAAGTTGTCAATGGCTTATTCATAGCCTATCTTCTAATTTTGGTTTTTAAAATACTTATTATTTTGAGGATTCCCCTTTTGATGTCAAACATTCTTGCACATTTTCCATCAATTAAGGTAGTTTGAGTATTGCTATAAATCGATTATCCTTTCTCTTACTTGGCCTATAGTTTAATCCCTTGATTTAAGTTCTCCATGATTGATCTAATATTATTATCTTTAGATTTTTAATTTTTCTGTTTGAGTTTCTCTTTGGGATGAAAAGTGCTTCCCTTGGATGGTATAACAGACTTTGTATGATGGTTATAATTCATAGCCATGTTTCTTCGGGGTTTTATTTTTGTAATTTTAGAGGAATATAAATAATAAAATTTGAATACAACTGTTATGTCCAACTTAAAATTGTTGTTTCAAGCTTGTGTGGATTGCATGAACCAAATATGTTAAATTTCATATTCAAGCCCTAGATTATATATCTGCTTTCATAAGGTATAACATTGCAATCCAAGATCAAAATAATCCCTTGTCAATTAGGGATGGGATTTCCATTCATTTAGAGTAAACTAACTTCTTTTGTGAAGGGTTCTCCACCAAATTTAGAGTGGATGGAGAGCCTCTCAGAGTGTAATTTGATATATTATTGAGGCTTGTAATCGAGTTTTGTTTTATGGAAAGTAAGGAAGATAAGGGAACCCATTTTAAAGACCCCACGAATTATATCTGTTGTGAAATAAGTGATGTTAAAAGAATTAGAAAATAAAGACTCTCTTTGGGGGATTGCAATGAACTATGAAAATAGGGCAGCATTGCCAATGATTATATTCTCCCACATCATGGTCTGACAGTAACTATCCTTTACTCCCCTTTTAGTCACTTTTAATTCATTCATGTGAGGATTTATTTCACTTTTGAAAATTAGTTGATGAACACGATACAGGAAAACTAGTTGATGAACTTGGTTGACACAATGCAGATCACATGATTGATACTATAAACATACATTTGACAACAAGTGCATCTAGTCCACACATGCTAATCAACTATTTAATGAGGTTGATCCTTGGCTGAAAATCACCTCCACTACACTAGAGAACAATTTGACATACAAATTGAAGTGCCCACCTTATGAGGGTTTCTCCTCAATTATTTTTAATGAAGTTACCTTCATCATGTGAAGTGTTCATTTTCATGTTTGTTGGTTGTGTGACCTAATATAAATGCATGTATTTTCATTAAAAAAACTACTTTTTGTATTTTCTTTACTCATAAAAATTGAATGCTCAGTTTGTAAATATAAAATTTTTAATAATTTAATTTTTTTTTTTTTTAAATTAAGTTAAGAAATAGTTTTTAAATGTGAAGTTTATATCTACAATATATATTTGTATTTAGGGAAATAGGAAATTAAGTAGGGTGGTACTTTTACAATTGAGCTACACTAAGAAATTATTGATATTTTATTACTATTAAAATATAAATCAAAATAATGAAAAATCTTTTGGTTTTTTTATTGCTTTTGTCTATAATTATTTGGATAATATATATATATATATATATATATATATATATATCATTCTCTCATTACTTACCCAACTAAAATATATTCTAGAGTATTTATTACTCAAGTCATTTAAAGGTTTGAAAGAGAAAAAAAATCCATCTCACTAACTCCTTCATAGCCAATAATTAATCCATCCCTCAAATTGACAAAGACGTTCACTTATCCCTCTATTTGAAATCAAGAACATTTCCTTCCACCGTCACACTCCTAGCACTAATTTCCTTCTATGTATCGATGGTATACTCATTATCATATTTAAAATATTTATAATAGGAATATTAAAATTGTTTTCAAACCTTGCAAAATATTTAAGTATATAAATTTTTTAAGTATTACATGTTTTATGTAGTGCATTATATTAGATATCATTTTGGGATTCAACTGCGTTAAGTAAGTCATTCACGTATGACCATTTCCATGAGAGGTAGTCATAGCTAACTAATTTCTCATGATTTTTTAATAGTTCACTTAGCACTCATTGCATCAAGTGATGCTCACAGGGGCAAAGAAGTGGGATTGAAACTAGTGAAATGAATCACATAGCGTCAATCATCACTTTTGGGTATTGCACCTAGTAACCAGGACTTCTCAGGAGGTCACCCATCCCATATCGCCTCTGAATCAAGTGCGCTTAATTATAGAGTTTTCTCCACAATCAAGCCCACTTAGCTTGCTACCCCATTTGCAAAACCTTAGCAAGTATTGTGCCTCATGAACCATTCAAGAAGAGATCCCTTCACTCTTTTTAAATTTAAGTATTAAGGGTTTTACACAGTGCATTATATTAGATATCATTTTGGGATTCAACTGCTTTAAGTAAGTCATTCATGTACGACCATTTCCATGAGAGGTAGTCATAACTGACTAATTTCTCATGATTTTTGAATAGTTCACTTAGCACTCATTGCATCAAGCAATGCTCATAGGGGTGAAGAAGTGGCATTGAAACTAGTGAAATGAATCACATAGTGTCAATCATCACTTCTTGGGATTGCACCCGGTAACCCTATGGAAATGGTCATACGTGAATGAATTACTTAACGCAGTTGAATCCAAAAATGATTTCTTATATAGCTTTTTGGAAAAATCATACATAAAAAAAACTAGAAAGACAATTAAAAAAAAACTCAAATATTGTATCACTAAGTCAACTACAAATCACTCCACAAGTTCTTCAAAGGTTATCTACAATTTCAGTTTTTTAGCATGTAACGTAGTTGCCATGATTGTGCCTAGTATTTTCTTGAAGGTTGAATGTTATGTTTGTAACATAACATTTTCTATGGAGACATTTTATTTTCTTTGTTTATATAGATCATCTGGCCACGTAGTGGCCACTATCGCCCAACTGAAAGAAACTTGTTTGAGTTTCTTACTTTTCTGGGGGGAAATGACATTGACGTTGTTGGTGTTGAGGTATATGTCATATACATATCTTATAGACTAATTTATTTTATATTATAGTGTTCGTCATCTTTCATGTCTTATAGTTTACATTGTATCTTCTTTCATTTTTAGAAGAGAAACTTAGTATTCATGGTAAGAAGAAGGACTTAAAGAAAGAGGAGAACGATAACAATGGAGCGACAAATGTAGAAAGAGAGAGAAGAGAATCAGTCTAATGATGCCTTTAAATCTGATATCATGCATACTGATAGTGAAATATTTATAGTTCATGAGTTCACTTGAAATATCTTGACAACACAATGACAATGGTTTGAAGTAGCGAAAATTTTAAGGATGGAAATTTATTTTAAAGTTTAGAAACCTTGGCGAATATCACTAGTACATAATATCCAATTTGTAAAATGTTTGGAAATGTTTTTGTAAAAGTATTCAAATTTCTAATAGTTTTATATAGTATCTATATAAATTTTGGCGATTTTTAAGTTAAAACATTTTTATACTATAAAATTTGGATGAATAATTTTAGAAAAATGTAAATTAACGAATAATTGTTTTGGAAAAAACATGGAAAATTAGCCCACTCGCAAATATTAGTCGCTAAAATTTTCCATGGTTTGAACTGATAAAACAATATTTCATGTGTAAATTGTAGCCCAACCAATATTAATTTGGAAACTCATACTGTAATACTTGTTATTTCATATAATATAAATTTTGTGGTTGAATTTATTTATAGTTGTACTAGATATTATTTAGTATTGTAAGTAACATATGTAACTTTGCATTTTCATATTAGGTGAAAATGCACACTTTATGATTTTTTTTTTATTATTTCGTCACAAAATCATACTAATTATTTGATGTTCATTAATAATTAACACATAAAATCAAGCTAAAACTAAAACTACTAAATTACTATTTTATATTGATTAATTATGAATGCAAATAAAATGAGTATAGAACAACTAAATTAGTCATCTATAATGACTATTAATGAGAGTAAATGAAGTGAATATAAACTGCTAAATCAGTCATTTATATAATGAATATGAAGCTACCAAAAAACAATAAATGAATTCTATAATTGATAAATTTGTGATTGCAAATGACGACTAAATTTTGCATATATACGACTATTCATAACTAATTTATAGAATCTTATAACATGACCAAAATTTAGTCATATTTCTTTGGTTATTAATTGGTTTCAAACGATGACTAAAATTTTCATTGATATGATTATTAGTAACTAATTTATAGTATTTTATAATTCAACCAACAGTTTGGTCATATTTCTTTAGTCATTAATTGGTTTCCTCAGGTGATCATGTAGTAGTATATTTTGTTGTGTATTTGGTCATTAATTGTAAAAATTAACAAGTAAATCAACGACTAAATTAATGACCAAATTAATGACTAAATATTCTACTAGATAATAAAATTGATACTACCAATTAATGACTAAGCTAAATACGACTAAACTTTGGGCACACTATAAGACATTGTAAATTAGTCACTATTGGTAACTGACTGAAAAATGGTCATTTATATGCAATCAATGCCAAAATAATTAGTACAAAATTACAAATTACAAATTTTAACAAAAATAATTAGTTACAAAATTTGTACTATTATTTTGTAGTAACTAATTAGCTAGTTTATCATTTTTTTTTTTTATTTATAATTTATAATTATTTTATTCTATCTAACAATAACATCGAATTATGAACATTACTAAAAAGATTTGGCTTCAATACAAGTAACAACTAAGAACCTCTCTTGAAAAAAACAAAAAACGAACACTAAGATAAGAGCCTAGAGTCATGATCAATGATGGTATCTATATTCAAGTGACACCATGAAATAATAAAAGATTGAGGCTATGCCCATATTTAATATAGTCTATATCAATATAAAAAATTGAGGTTTTAAACAAATACAAGATATAGATAATGAATCCTATAGAAGTGTGCGTAAAAATAAACTATTAGAAGAAGATAAAAAATGGCATAATTAAGGAAGTTGATTGGGTATGTTCATTGAAAACTAGGGTGGAAAGTTGAGTGTCTCAATGCATCTTTGCAGAATCAAAATGATAGGCGTATTTTGGTAAATTTTGAAAGTGCGAGTATTATGGTTAGTAGGATCCAATTGACTAATCTTCCTTGGTTTAGAAAATAAAATTGTTGATAGTGCGTCATGGAATTTGTGGTTCAAAAAATAAAATTATTGACAGTTCATGATGTAATTTGTGTTACAGGGTAGATTTATACGGAGGTAGTAGTACAACAATTGCTCTCCCCTCATCCTAGTGACATCACGAGGGTCCCTCCCTGAAATGTATGGTAACCATTGAAATTTGCAAGTGAAACTTCCACCATTATATTGACATGGTAGAATTCCATTGTGGAACGTAGAGTGTGGCTTCGTCCCCGTTTTCTAATTTTATAGCAGTGGCACCTCACAATCATTGTGAGTAGTGGACTTTAATAGGTGACCATAATTGTTAAATCAATGGAGATCTACATTGAGGTGGGGTAAATCATATGCATTTAAAAGAAACATATAAATACATATTTGATATATTATGGGTCAAGAAATAAAATAAAGTAACATATATAGAGGCGTGAGTGATGAGGTGGAAGTCACACGTGATAGGCTACGTGGAATAGTGTTATTTTAGTTAGTGTTAACTGAAGATTATGTTGGATTTTGATGGAAAATGATGGCCATTGATTGAAATTAACTAGGGATGGTTGATTTTATTGGGAGCACAAGTCCATTTTATCATTCACATCCATTTGGGTGCGATACATTATTGGGTCACTGGATAAAGAGATTGTGGCCATTGGATGTCACTGAAGCACAACTACATTTTAAAACCATTTGTTAGTGTGAATTTGATGTGGGTGTGGGACATTAGATTAAAGAAGTTTTGGCCTTTGGATTTGGAAGAGACAGTGGCATGATAAAAGATGGAAATTGCTACAATTAGTAACATGATGAAATTAATTCAATACTAAATCACACAACGTAGTGTAAATATGATGTGATATGAACATTAAACATCAATTATTCACCATAGATAATGTTATTAGGTTATCAATTCTTTTTTTCCTGCATTTTACAGTCCTTATTAGATTGTTTCAATCAAAGGAACTAGTTTTTGATCTCTGGTTTGAGCTTAGAGTGAATGTAGAACCATTCCATTCTAGCCTCTAGGAAATAGGAAAGCTTTTCCTTCTCCTTTCTCCCCTTGCTATTCCCCTAAAAGCCTTATTGTATTACGTTAATAATAGCCCATAGATTTTACGGATTTAGAATGGCTATTAAACACAACAATGAGTTTTTCATTAGTGGGCTAGCATAAATTTATGACACCCACACATAGAAGATTGACATGCATGTCATTAGAGCTCAATTATATTAATGGTGAATCATATAGCTAAGAAATTTCTTCGTTAAATATTGGTTTCCTCAAAGATGCATTGTTGGGTGTTTATTTTGATCCTAATGTAATTGTTCTTTTAATTAGCCATTATGATCCATCAACTTGACATATTGTTCATCCTACAGATGGATGTAGTTTCTTGGAATTGTCAGAGGAAAATATGGTGAAAATATTGAGGTTACTTATGAGAGGAAAGAATATTAGCAATAAGGAATTGAATGATGAAGTTATAACCTAGGTTGAAGATAAAAAATTGAATTTTCTTACAAAGTCTAGTTGAAAATCCTAGTGAAGTAGTAAAAAATGAATTACCATTGTGATAGTAAAGTACTAAAATTATTAGAGGAAATTTTGTTTTAAAAATTTAACATTGAATTTGCACATAATAATTTGTAAATAAATCAAAATCCTTTAAAATTTAAAAGAGATATAGGTACTTAATATGGCATGGAAATTTTCAATTATTTAATTTGGGTATATGTGAATTTTTTTAATAATATGATTTACATACCTTAGGTGTGAATGGTGTCCAAGTCTCCTAAAAATATGTTAAATATTAAAAATAAACTTAATATCTTAATCTATACAAATTATAATATCGAGAATATTTTTAATGAAGGGTATCTAATGGGTTGAGTGTTTTTTCTACTGATATTGCACTAATTCACGTTACAAGCTCTACTAGCGGCAAAGCTTGATTGAAATTTTATCAATTTCAAGGTTGTGATTTGATAGGTAATAATTATTAATTGATTTATCAACATATGACTCTAGTTCAATTATGCCTCATTGAGGACAAAAATTCATTTTTCAAAGAGTCACACTTTTTTTTTTTTACTATGGTTCACGGAAACCCATGGTTAGTGGGTCCACTACATCCAGGATCGTATAACGCTAGGGTGGACACACAACCCATAGAGGGTTTCACCCCTCAGCTTATTTAATGACCTGACCACAACATATTTCGGGAATTGACCCTGTGACCTCTCGATTGGCGAGGCACTGACTTGACCGGTTGAGCTAACTCTTGGGGCTCTCAAAGAGTCACACGTATATGCAAAAGATTGTTTTAAAGTAGAAATTAGAATTCTGAGCACGTTTATTCAACCTGCAATTTTGAAATCAAACTTAAAAGAATAAAAACATAAAAAACTAAAACCCATGCGATTTGACAAAGAAATAAAGGGAGGTTTATGGGTTATTTTAGGGTCATTCCCAAGGGTTCTATGTTACTCAACATCCCAACCCTAGTTTTGATGTGGGACATGGCCTTTAGCCATGTCAAAGAAGAGCACATAGATTTTCAAACTGTAATTGAAAAGACTAATTCATAACACCAACAATTGGGATTAATGGTGACTAGCAAATTAGAACAATTGGTGATGACTGAAATTCATAAATATTGTTCATAAATTGAATTTCCAAGAATGAACAAGGTTGAGTGCTTCGGTAGTTCTATCATTTTCCTTCTATATTTGAGATTCTAGCTCTCAACATTTTTCAAGAAGAGATTTTGTTAATAAAACTTGTTAACTTTTATGATGAATGAATTTAGGTAGAAATACTAAGAATATTTTTTCCTTATTTTGTGATTCTATAATAATTCTCTTTACAATACCAACTCAAATATTTGGAAAAATATGTTTGACAATGTTAATTTTTATGCATATTCTTTTCATATTAAAAATTATTAATTTTAATATTTTTGCTATTAATGACTAATTTTATTCCTCATATATAGGAATTTATATGATAGATTCATCCCTTATATTTAGGAATTTAGATAATGAAATTGAAACAATCTATTAAATTTTTGATTTCCAAATTTATTAAATATTGCATTAATACACACACACACACACACACAGAGGCATCTGGAAGGAGTGAAAGTCCTCACCCTTATGGACCACAACTAGTTATTCCAAGTGGAATGGTCTTCCTTGAATAATGATGATGAGTCAACCTACATTCGAAGTTAGTAGCTATACATGGTTTTCCTCACTATTGGTTTAACAACTAATTTATGATAGGTTTTCCCACCTGTGAAAAAATACACACAAACACACATGGTTATTTTGAAAAAAGTGACATTTATTAAATATAAAATAATAAAAATGATATACCGAAAAATTGCCTGCGTGGAATTATTTTACTAATTTCTTAATTTTTTCCTAGGTGATTATTTTTAAGTTGAAATTTCCTTTAATTTAGCCATAGTTAAAGACAATGGTACCTTGCTAAATGTTAACTTAGGATATGATAATTGTCTGTTTATGTATGAAATCATACTTATGGTATTAAGGGAATGTTGATGGTGTTAGATAATGCCAACATACATGGGGTCTCTTCAATGTGAAGTCACAATTAGACCTCACACCATTTGGAGTAGGAACCCCATATGGAGT
Source organism: Pinus taeda (assembly GCA_000404065.3). Classification (NCBI taxonomy): domain Eukaryota; kingdom Viridiplantae; phylum Streptophyta; class Pinopsida; order Pinales; family Pinaceae; genus Pinus; species Pinus taeda. The sequence continues at coordinate 116,746 of APFE031427435.1, forward strand.
ACCCTCCCAACTGCCATAAAGCGAAGGTTCATCTCGCTTTCAACAGATAACATAAGAGATTATATAAATAAACCTTCAATAAAAAAGTAGACATTGTGAAACACTGATTGAAATGTGGAAAAGAAGACTTTCATGGGGGGAGAGACAAAAGTGGGCCTCTAAAATGAAATTAATAGTACTAACCTAAGAGAGACACATGGGAGCATAAAAATATTTGTTAGCGAAATAGTTCATATAATGATGTTATAGTGAATACATCACACATTCTACAAGATTAGTATTGAAGCCATTGAAATATTTCAATTTCTCCAGTACATAAGAACACAACATACACCAAAAATATCCCAATAATTGTCCTAAAACATTTGAAATACGTGCATGAAAATGTGTAAGCTTATATAGCTTCAATTAGATTAAAGATCCAAGTACACAATGAAAATGATAAGACACTAACTCCAATAGTGGAACATTAAACCACTTCTTGCTTCTCCAAATAATAGATTTCATCTCCTATGCCAAGTAGAGAAGCCAAGACTATCTATCAAAACATTAAGCCTCAAAAATCCCTTTGCTTGACTTATGAGATAACAAGAGGAATGAACTTTCATATCCTACCAAATCTTGGATTAACCCCATGACTCTTGGACTTCTAATGTGTCCTTTGGACTTCTAAATAGTTCTTGAACTTATAAATGAATTTTGGGCTTCTATAGAATATTTTCTTATATATGACTATGTGAATCTTCATGTTCTACATATGACTCTTGGACATCGACTTATATGTTTGTTGGGCATGGGATCCCCCAAGGACAGTTTTGGGGTAGAAAGCCCATGTTTTGAGTCAAATTTTGTAATACAATAGTGAAGTCTCCGCATTTTGTGGTCATGAAGCACGAAGATGTCGTAAGTCATAAAGGGTTGTCTGCCCTTAGTTTTGTAAAGTAAAGTCAACTATAACAGATCTACCCATGGTCTACGGACCATGGGATTGTATAAAAAGAGCTAAACAAGTAAGCTCTAATTAGTCTTGAACAGTTTAGATAAGTCTTATAAAGTTATAGCTCTGAAGTTAGAAGTCTAAGTTTCAGTTCATAACATAGGTAGAAGCTCTGCAACTAAGTGTTCAAAGGCCTAGGATAGAAGTCCGCAGCTATGTTTGTGGACCCCTTCAACTATGAGTGCAGGGTGGATAGAGTCTATAATCGCTTGAAGATATCAATAAGGAGAAGTATTCTACAAATTCTGTTTCTTTGTTCCGATTAATGCATCTTGTCATTTTATGTATGAATTTCCTTTATAATGCTTATATGATGCGCGAATGTATGTAATTACGCTAGCTAAGTGAATGCAGATGACAACACATGTTTACATGGTGCTAACTCTGGCTGTTTAATAAGATAAGTAAGACACATAGACTAGTTTGGAAATCTGCATGGTACGCTACCTTAGCAATGCAAAAGTATCTGGATCGAAGGTTAGGGCTATGAAAAGGCCAGTCGTACCCTTTCACGTAGGTATCGAAGGGAGGAACAAGGGGTTAGGAAGACAAAGCCCTAGAACTACGTGACCTGTGTAAAGGTAGGAATAGAAGGAATAAAACGACATCACGACCATCTCAGGGTGCAGAAACTTGGTTCCAGAATCCCCCCATACTGCATTGGGCGAGACTTCGGTCCACGCTCCATAGACTGATACTGAAAGGGCCAATAGTGTATGGATTTGGTTGGCTAATTAACGCTAAACCTGGGTCAGGACCCCTCAAGCAAACAAATGGTTCTATTGCCGGGATTGGAGTCTACATAAGAGATGTGTGATGTTGTATCACTAGAACCCAACTAAGAAAGAGATTGGAGACTAGTTGGATAGGAAGATCCATTAATTCACGGCACTGGAGAACAAAAGTCAGCGACTAAGAAAGGAATAGTGGCTGGAAGGGTACCTATATATAGAAAAACACGATATCTTTTATTGTTCCTTTCTGATTGAGCTATAAGGGTGCATCACGAAGCTACAAGATAACCAAGGAAGGTGGAAACATGATGATCCTATTGCTTGGACCCCAAAGCTAGTACAGAAAGTGGAAGAATTAGGGGATAAGATTGCCCGTACTACCGACCATTGGCTCAATTGCATCATAAGAGGATTTGTAATTGAATTTGCAGTCAATACCTTAGTTAGCTACAGTGAGGCGAAGTGACACTTTTTCAAGGGACCATGAGGTAAATACTTGAAATATTTGAATACCTAGATTAAGATGTTATTGTGTGAAAAGTAGGTTATGCAGCTACCTTGATGTTTGGGGCTATACGAAGTGGAAATACTTACAAGAGTGAAGGGGAAAATGGTCCTGAATATAGTCCATTGATTTCACCTCCATGAGGTGACAAGGAAGGATTAGTGATGGTTTCTCTACAAAGTGCTATTCAGTTAATAAGACAAGGATTCCTGTGAATACCACCTCCACCCATAACACCTCCAACTTCACCGCCATTGCCTGCAACATCACCTGTACCACCTTCGCCTCAACCATGGTTCAGTATGGAAAATTCAGTGAAGCTGCCTTTGTTCAAAGGCTTGGGAGATGAGGACGAAAAATAATTCTAGTTCGTTCTAAAAGCTGTATGGGAAGCTCAAGGCATTACAGATGACCACATGAAGAAGGTGACATTAGTTATTTCTTTGCAAGATCCCGCACTAACCTATTATATAAAATACTCTAATGATAACCTGAATGATGGAGTGGCAGACATCTAGACAACACTAAATAGAGGATTCAGTGGGCCTAAATCTAAAGCACAGTCTATTATGGGGTTCAAAGAAATCATGATGCAACTAGGCAAGAGACCCTGGGAACTTGATCAGATGTTGAAGTGTACAATCCACGAAGCTAACATGAACCTAACAGACAGACAACATCATGAAGGGTTTGTAGCTTCACTCCTACCACACCTAAGTGTTGCGCTATCACAACAGAAGATAACAACTTAGGCAGAGGTCTTGGAGATTGTAATGAGGCTGCATGAAACACTGATGCAAGATCCAAATCTGGGGGTTCAGTAGATACATGCGCAGTTGAAAATTTTTTGTCTTGAGATGCAAATTTTAAAGCACGACAGAACAGTTCAACCAGAGGTGTGCAAAGAAGTATGGTGCCTCAAATGTAAGGGATAGGGGCACGATAAATACCATGGCCCAGTCTTTGTGAACTACCTGGCGGGAGGAGGGTCATTGCCTTTGAGGCTAGAAGCTCAGACAAGACCAAGCGGGGTGGCTGCATTGTGGTGTGTGTTATCATTCCAAGAAACTCTCCTAGGTTGTATCTCGGAGATGCCTGGTAACATATAAATTCAACTTTTGTTGTAGGTTTAATGGAAGGAATGATGGTTGGTTCAAGCCAAATAACCACTTCTACTTTGTTTCACTCCAGACATGCATGAAGAACCTCAGACTACAAGGCTTTAGACCACCAAATTCTCATAGTTTAGATATTGGGTGGATATGGAGAATACTAACCACAACATTAGAGGCACAAGACCATGTGATGGCTAGCTAGAACTAGTAAAGAAACCTGTAAACCTAATATACTAATGCACAGATAGGATGATGGCTCTCTTGCATCAAATAGAAAGAAACCTTAGTAACCTATTCATTGATGCATTTAACCATTTAACACAGAGATAAGATGATATTTATCTAGTGCTAAACCTCAAAATATCAAGAACATAGCATATCAAGCACAAGCTTAGAATAAAAGAAAATGGAAAGTGAGAAGTTAACAACAAAAGAAGCTTATATTAGCTGAAAATGAAGATGAGACGCTGCAAGTGACAAAATATCTACAGTCTCTAGAAGTTGAACCCTTACATCAAATGCCAACCTCAATTACATCGTGTTTCTGGGTATTTATAGATTTACATTACAAGGGCACTTGGCCATTTAGGTATGGCGGGGTCATAACTGACCACCAACTGTATTTAACTGCCTGATGGAGTCTCTGAATTTGTTTGCTTGCTTTAGTGAGTAAATTTGATCTGCTCAAGTGTAGTGCTACCCTTTTTGGCCATTGAAGTGTTTGTACCAATGGAGTCCAAAACTGATAAATTCTGTTACAGGGTCGTGCTATGTCCTTTTCCCTTTGGCCATGTCTTCTGTTAAATGTGGTTATTGACAACTAACTGTGACTTGTACTGGCCAACTAGTTATCTCCTTCCTCGGGCAACAGAGTGGTCAAGGATGTGGAATGCATGGGAACATGGATAGTTGGGACGAGAGGGAAGGATAACCATTGGATCAAAAAAATGGACGGCAGAGATGGTTCGGTGGAGGCTACCAAGCAAGGTGAGAGTGGGGTGATTTGGGGCCGTCAGATCTAAAGCGAACAGATCAGATGGTCATCGGGAAATGGAATCATACGGGAGTTTAATGGGAAGGACGGATAGGATTGGCAGTAAATGGTATTTATCACACTGGTTTTGGGCACTAAGTAGCAAAAGCTTGTGGTCGTGTGATTTCATTCAACGATCGACACGTAGCAGCGAATGAGAGAGAAAAACTACTCTAATTGTGTGCTAACGTTCGATCATATTACTAGCACGATGGGATTGAATGCGGTCAGATCCTTATGGAGATGATTAGACGGTGGGAAATGATCGAGCAAGTTACTTTATTGGGCTTGATGAGAGCCATTGGATTGGCAGGGACTGATCAACAGTGGGGATTCAACGAGGGGTTCATGAGCATGTGAGGTCATATTAGTGAGGTTCTAAGGTGGGTTTGTGGTTTTGTGCTCAAGGCTTAAGGCCAAAGGGTTTTAATTTGTTGAACTTAGAAAGAAGCTAGAGGAATGGGGGTGACAGATAGAAAGAAGGATAGAAGGAAAAAGGAGAAAGTAGCTAATGTGAGCTTCCTTTTGAACGCAACCAACTAGACCATGATCTCTTATGACCTTAGAGAATTAGCATTGCACAGTAGAGCTAACACTAGCTCCTTCTAGGGATGAAATCCTGCCTGTGAGGTTTCAAGCACCGTCAACCACTGTCGTTCACCTGAAAACAATATTAGCAATATTCCCTAGTGCTCCATTGGAATGAAGTATAATTAAGTCTAATTATGTCTACACTAATATTGGTAAAAATAACATATTTACAATGCTGAGTCCTAGAGGCCTTAATTAACATAAATTTTCAAAAACTGCCCATTAATTGGGCCATCAAAAATTGTTTATCCTTCCATACTTTGTAGCATGAAAGTGTTGTTCCCATGGATCTGAGAAATGACAAAAAGTCTAGTCTACAGAGCATCGAACTTTCCATGATTGCCTTTCTTTTCTTTCACTGCATTCCACTTAAGAACTAGGTCTCTAGCTTGGAAATGATCCATCTTTGTCTTTCTGTCAAAGGCTTCCTTGATTCCCTTTTGATGTAGTACATAATTTTCAATCAATTGATCTCTGATCTGATGTACTTCAGCCAAGTTACTAATTCTTTTTTCCATGTCATTTTCCTCATTCTGTTGTTCCTGCAAAAACTTGACCACAAGGAGGGTCAACTAAATTCGGAATATAACCTCAGTTCCATATACCAGATTGAATGGAGAATTCCTTGTGGATTTCTTGGGGGTTACCCTATCAACCCACAATGCATACTTCAGTTTGGAATCCCAGCTCCTTTTGTTATCTTCCAGCAACTTTTTGATTATCCTTATTAGGCTCTTGTTCGATGATTCTACCAGATCGTTGCCTTGAGGGTAATATGAGGTGGGTTATACCAGCTTAATGCCCATTGAGTCACACATGTCCACCAACTCTTTTGCCCTGAAAGCTGCTGCATTATTTGTAACCAATTTGTGTGGATAGCCAAACCTAGTGAAAATGTTTTCTATCAAGAACTTCATGACCACATGGTGATCAAATTTCCTAGTAGGGATGACCTCAATCCATTTAGTGAAGTAGTCAGTGGCTGCTAAGATCCAACTATGCTGGCCACTGGAGTGTGGATTAATTTCTCCTTTGAAATCCAAACCCCACTGTTAAAAAGGGCCATTGGCATGTATAGCCTTTAAGGGCAAGGATTTCAACTTCCGTTTTCCTTCAAACCTCTGGCACCTGTCACAAGATTTTACAAATGAAAAGACATTAGAAAACAAAGTGGGCCAGTAATACATAGCTCTGAGGATTTTGTGAGCTGTGGGTTTCCAATAGTGATGTCCTTGACAGAGGCTAGAATGGAACTGATGCATGACCTCCATAGATTGTTCTTTGTCCAGACACCTTAAAAGGATTCTAGATGGGTCCCTCCAGTACAGTAAGTTTTCATGGATGCAGAACTTGGCTACTCTGAGATTAATAGTCCTAGCTTGGTTTGAACTAAGGCCCAGAGGAGCTTCAGCAAAAATTGAGTTATTATAGAATACAATTCACGGGAGGCTATTTTTAGCCAATGACTGGTTCTGCCCTACTGTTACTTCTTGTATCTGTCCACCCTCTGAATTTGTGCCTACTCAATTCATGTCCAACACCTTGCAATTTTCTTCAACCATCATCTTGGCAAGACCTTGACCCCTTACAAGCTTGGTGGGCTTCAATTCTATGCTAAATTTAATGAGTTTTTCAATCCATTTAGCTCTTATCCCATCAACATCTGGCTGTGTTAGGACATCCTTTACTAAAGTAGAGGGCACATATGAAATTAACTTGGAGCGCAGAATGTAGATTTAGAAAGATTTCAAAGATTTGATAAGAGCATAAGCTTGTTTTTCGATGATATGATACCTTAGTTCAACATCCCTTAATGTTTTGCTGAAGAATGCCACTAGATGTTCTGAACCCTCATCATCTCTTTGCAATAAAACTGTTGTGAGGGTGTCACCTAAGGCAAATGAAAAGATATGGAACTCCTTGCTATAGTTTGGGTTGATCAAAGTGGGAGCTTCCATAATGGCTCCTTTTATGGCTTCAAAAGATCTTCTCACTGCATCGGTCCATTTTACCTCTGATCTCTTTTTTAGCATGGAGGTGATGTGTTTTACCAATTGTGCAAAATTAGGAATGAACCTCCTTATGAAATTTATTTTTCCTTTAAAGGACTGGATGTCTTTTTTTTTTTTATCTTGGGGCAGATAAGGTCTGTATTACTTTTACTCTTTCTGGGTCAATCTTGAAACTTTCAGCAGAAACAATATGTCCTAAAAGTTTTCCCTCTTCCAAAGAAAACTATTTCTTAGGATTCACTGATATCCCAAACCTCATGCACTTCAGAAACACTTTCTTCAAGTGCTGCAAATGATCTTGATGGCTGTTGGAGTTTACTGTTATATCATCCAATTAGACAAGCACAAAATTATCCATCTCTCCTACAAACGCTATATCCATAGCTCTATGAAAGGTGGCTCCAACATTCATCAGCGTAAAAGGCATCCTGGAGTACATAAAAGTGCCCAAAGGAGTGGTGAATACAGTCTTTTCTTGATCATCTAGATGTACAACAACCTTGTTATACCCTAAAAGTCCAACCAGGAATGATATGACTTTGGCTCTTGAGAATTTCTTTAGCAAATGCTCCATCTTGGGTAGAGGATAATTGCCTTTCTTAGAGCATTTGTTCAGGTTCCTGAAATCAACACACAACCTGATTTCTCCACTCTTCTTCCTCACCACTACTAGGTTGGTTACCCACTTTGAATATCTAGGAGGAACTATGATTTTAGTAGCCAACAACTTTTTGATTTATTTTTCAATCAAAGGAAGGAGCGAAGGGTTTACGGGTCTCAGCCTTTGTTTGAAAGGAATGGTGTCTTTTTCCAATAGGATCTTATGCTGGGTGATGTTTTTGTCATAATTTATGAGGTCACTATATTCCCAGGCAAAGACATCAACAAATTGCCTCATCAAGGTGCAATATTTAGAACTTTGGGCAGCAGGCAAATGGGTAGACAAATTTATATACTTTGGATGATCTAGACTCCCTATGTTGTGCTTATGGACTATAGATTGATCTTATTTTTGGGCAATCTTATGAGGCACATCATTATGGTCAAACGACTTTTCTAGAGGCACTAGCCCTTTAGGTATATGATAACTGGGTAGTTGTACAATACTGTCTTGGCCAATTCTATTCTTTAGCTAGGGCTAGGGACTTTCCTCCAAGGCTTCATTCTCTTGGTCAATTTTCATTTCAGAGAATTCATCAATGACTTGTAGAAACCTATTTACTTCATCATCATCCTCAAAGACTTTCTAGTGTTGGACATTATTAGGCAAGGATGGCCTTTATTTAATCTGGACTTCATAGGCTAATTTAAGGGGCATGGGGGGAATGCACATGCTAGCAGACACATCAAGGGAATCAAAAAGCTGATTTCTGACTCTAGGGATATATGAGATACAAAAATTATTAAAAGAGTCTTTGAGTCTCCATACCTCATCTCTATATGCTTTCAGCCTTGGGTGGCTTGCTTGGAATGTTTTGTTCACTTGTTGTATGATGAGATCAACAACTCCAAACACCTTTATGTCTTTGTTCCCTCTGTCTTTGGTAGCATTTAGGTCCAATAATAGGGCCTCATACTCGACTATATTGTTGGTGACCTAAAAAAGTCAACTTAAAAGATAGATGGGTGCTTTCTTGCTTTAGAGACACAAGCACCACACCTTCTTTTCCAGTTTTCTTTGAACAGGCTCCATCAAAGAACATATCCCAAACTTGCATTCCTTCCCCTTCCAGGGCCTGGCATACTGGTTTCTTGATCTGCACCAAGGCCTTCTGGGATTCTTTAATTTGGAGAATGCATGCTCCAAAATTGGTGTCCACAGTGTATATGGGATGATTGGTGGCATTATTCTCATCACTAATGATATAGGCCAATTGGGCTTCCCTGTATAGTATTTTGCTTTCTCCCCCAAAAACTGGGACAATAACATAAGATAAGTCATTTTGCAATGTCCCACCTAACCTTTTAATCCACCTTCTAAAACGTCGCATACCAAACTTATAGGGAACATCTACTACCACAATATCCATCATCGTTCTCTTCATGGGCAGATGAGTTAGGGTGATAGCTAATTCTTTGGTTAACCCTAGACATTTCACATTTCTTGAATCAAAAGAGAATAAATCATGATAGGGTCTGGTGATGTTAAGGCCTAACTCTTCCATGACAACTTTGGGCATTAGATTGTGAATGACACCTGTGTCCAGCAGACAGTTGTGGAGGATTTTTTCATGGATGATCAAGGAGACATAAGATGATGGGGAATTTTCATCAGCAAGTTCAGTATTGGGCTGGGCACAACTGCAGGTTTGTCATCTTGTAAATTTACATAGTCATTGGAGGCTTGTGTGGCTTTCAACTCAAGGGCATCAAAGATGGGATTCCTAAAGGTCTCACTCTTCACAAGTTCTATCAGAGGTACAAATATTTTCAAATTCTGGACATCTGATTCAAAACTTAAAGGGGAAGCAGACTTGTTAGGGCCTCTTACCTCTTGAGATGGTGCTTTGAGGATGATATAATCAGTTGCTGGTCTTTTTTGTTTGTGCTGCTCTGTGGGGATAGTAGCTCTTTGAGCAGGATTCTCTTTGACATTACTTCTTCATGACCTCAAATTATATCTTTGTTGGTCTTTTGTTTGTAGAACAACTTCTCTGTCCCACTCTTGACTGGTTTTTTCTTTGACTGTTGCCTCCTCATAGGCAGCTAATGTCAAAAAGGGAGCACTACCCTTGTCTTCCATGCAGTGAATCTCATCCTCTTCATCAAGCGGTTCCTCTTCCATGACTACGTTCTGGAAAGGAGTCTTAACCCTCTGTTCTACACTAGCCTCTTTGCCTCTCTGAATGATCTGCAGTTGTTCATTTTCTCTTTTGAATGGATTTGGATTTCTAGGAGCAAATGTATTAGGTAGCCTTGCTCTTCCAAAACTCTGCTCAAACTTCAATTTGGGTATTTTAGCAGCCAATGACTCTGTAATTTTAGTCATTTTATCTATTTTATGTTCTCAAGAATAAGAAGAAGAGAAAGACTCACCTCTTTGCCTCCTTCTATCAGCATGGCCTTTCAGTTTCTCTGCAGCTATGATATTAGATTCCACCTCCAAGGCTGCATCTTGCATTTCAGCTAAAGTGACACATCTTCTTTCTCTTAATAGTAGGCAAAAGTTACAGTCAAAAGCATTGGCATAGATAAGTTTGGCGAAGGTGGGGGTCAGCTTTACTTCAGCTAGTATCTTGCTATACATACAGTTGAATCTTTTATTGAAATCAAACAATGATACCCCATTTTCCCTTTCCAGGTTGCCAAACTTAGTGTGGTAGAATAGTAGATCTTTTTTATCCCCCCAATGCTTTAGGAACACATCATCTAAGGCTTGAATGTCTGCTATAGACGTAGGGGTTACTTCTCTGAATCATATTCTAGCCTCTCCATCAAGGCTTTGGACAAAAACAATCATCCACACATCATCTTCACTGATATCTAGGTTATCAATGTAGCTATAAAAAGACTCAAGGTGTTCTTCAACTATTACTCCCTTGGTACCAGTGAATTTAGGCATGTATTTTTTATATTCTCCAGCAAGCATGGCCTTCAAAGGGGTAGGTAGGCCAAGGGTCGATACCTAGCAACTATGATTCTTTCCATTTTGGTAGGTGCTTGTGGGCCTACCATGACTGGGGTGGATTAAAGGGTACTAGCAGTTTGGAATGTAAGGGGCTAAGAAATGAATGACAAGGTTGAAGGAAACTGATGGATAGTAGAGGAGGTTTTCTTTGGACTAAGATCCATTTTCTTTGGACTAAGATCCAAAGGGGAGCTTATTGTACAAGGAGCTTTATTGATCTCTGAGAGTATTTCTTCATTGATAGTGCTAGGCTCTATATTTTCAGCATGTGCATGCTCAGCTACAAGCTTTTCTTGTAGAGATACTTAAGGTTGTTTAGGTTGACCTGATCCTCATGCTCCTTTTCTTGAAATCTTGCTTCGCTTGACAATATTTTCATGGTTAGTAATTGGGTCAGCTGGTAATTTCTGAGGATTTCTCTGAGTATGCCTTACAAACTGAGCTAGAACTGTAATGTGGAGTCGCCAAAAAGTTGGTCCTCCAGTAGAGTAATCATATAGATGATTGCAACCAAAAATGTGTCCAGAGTTTGTCTATCATTAAAGTTGGATCTGTGTCATTCTCCTAGGGAAGCTGACCTTCAATCTCCTCTCCCCGGTAGTGGTGCCAATTTTGTTATCATTCCATGAAACTCTCCTAGGTTGTAGCTCAGAGATGCCTGGTAACATATAAATTCAACTATTGTTGTAGGTTTAATCGAAGGAATGATGGTTTGGTTCAAGCAAGATAACCAATTCTACTTTGGTTCACTCCAGACATGTGTGAACACCCTCAAACTACAAGGCTTTAGACCACCAAACGCTCGTAGTTTAGATATTGGGTGGACATGGAGAATACTAACCACAACAATAGATGCCCAAGACCATGTGATGGCTAGCTGCAACTAGTAAAGAAACCTGTAAATCTAATCGAATAATGCAGAGACAGGATGAGAACTCTCTTGCATTGGATAGAAATAAACCTGAGTAACCTATTCATTGATGCATTTAACCATTTAACATAGAGATAAGATGATAGTTATCTAATGCTAAACCTCAAAATATTAAGAACATATCATATCAGGCACAAGCTTAGATCAGAAGAAAATGGAAAGTGAGCAGTTAACAACAAAAGAAGCTTGTATTAGTTTGTATTAGCTGCAAGTGACAAAATTTCTGTAGTCTCCAGAAGTTGAACCCTTACATCAAATGCCAACCTCGATGACATCCTGCTTTTGGGTATTTATAGATTTACATTACACGGGCACATGGCCATTTAGGTATGGCGGGGTCATATTTGACCACCAACAACATTTAACCACCTGATGGAGTCTATGAACGTGTTTTATTACATCATTGAGTGAATCTGATCTACTCAGTTGTTGTGCTATTCCTTTTGGCTATTGGAGTTCTCGTACTAGTGGAGTCCATAATTGATAAATTCCGTTACAGGGTCGTGCTGCGTCCTTTTCCCTTTGGCCATGTCTTCTGTTAAATATGGTTGTTGAGAACTGACTGTGACTGGTACTACCCAGTTGGTTATCTCCTTCCTTGGGCAATAGAGTTGTCAAGGATGTGGAATGCATGGGAAAATAGAAAGTCGGGATGAGAGGGAAGGATAATTGTGAGATCAAAAAAATGGATGATAGAGATGGCTCGGTGGAGGCTACCGATCGAGGCGAGAGTGGGGTGATTTGGGGCCATTTGACCTGAGGCGGACAGATCAAACGGTAACAAGAGGGACAGATAGGTTGGGCGATAAATGGTATTTATCACACTGCTTTTGGGCACTAAGTAGTAAAAGCTCAGGGTCGCGTGATTCCATTTAGTGATTGACACATAGTAGTGGATGAGAGAGAAAAACCACTCTCATCATGCACTAACATTCAATCATATTGCTAGTGTGATGGGAGAGAATGCTATCAGATCTTTATGGAGATGATCGAATAGTGGGAAATGATCGAGCGGGTTACTTTATCGGGCTTGATGAGAGCCATTGGATTGGTGGGGACTGATCAACAGCGGGGATTCAATGAGGAGTTCATGAGCGTGCGAGGTAATATTGGTGAGGTTCTAAGGTGGGTTTGTGTTTTTGTGCTCTAGGCTTAAGGCCAAAGGGTTTTAATCTCTCAGGCTTAGAAAGAAGATAGAGGAATGGGGGTGACAGATATAAAGCGGGATAGAGGGAAAAAGGAGAAAGTGGCCAATGTGATCTTCCTTTTGAACGTAACCAATTAGACCATGATCCATTCTAACCTTAGAGAATTAGCATTGCACAACAAAGCTAACAGTGTGATATATGTCAGGTAGAAGGAAAGAATACCACAGATAACTATCATTTATTGCAAAAGTTTGTACAAACATTGCAACAATTATTTTGCAACTTCTGTAGGTCTGTAGGGCATGATGAGTGCAACTGTAGAAGCTATGAGATGATGATGGATAAAAAACCTACCTATAGGGTATAGGTAGAAATGCAGCACCCTAAGCAAAGTGTGAGGATGGCGAGGATAGGATTTCAGAGGCACAAACAAGGCCAAGGTGAAGGAGGACCTCGTAGAGTTTTGGGACAGTTGATCTGCTATAATTACGGAGGACTGGGACATTATGCCCACGATTGTACTAACCCAGCATGTCCTCGTGCAAGTACTACACTGTGTTTGATCACGAAATGGAAGACTTCCCTACGCTAATAGCAAGGATACGTGATAAGGGGACACTACCCCTTCAGCCAACTCAGAACGTACAAATGATGAGGTTTGAGCCACACAAAGAGGATCTGAATGTAAATATAGTGCTCTGAAGTGGAATCAAAACAAGAGATGACAAGGGGAAATAACCTAAAGATAGTACATGGGTTTATAAAGATCTAGCGAAGGAGACTGAGTTTGATTTTGAGTGTGCATGTGAAACATTCATGGAGGCAAATAAGAGATTTTCTGAGGCCTCCACCTCAGGAAGCAAGGATAAGCCTGATGAGGAGATGGATCCTTCAATGCTCAGAAAGTTCTTGGAAACCTACATGAAGTTACTGCGGGATAGCAAGGCTGTGAAGGGGCTATAGGAGCTTATAAACTAATGCACTGGAAATACCTTGAGTGAGCCATGCGTAGTATGAAAGATATGTAAGAATAAAACAAGGACGGGATGGGAGATGAGGTTGATCATGCAGATAGGAGAGTATGAAATGGATCGGGTTATCTTAGACCTGTAGTTAGATAGGAACGTCCTATCAAAATAGACTTGGGAAAAGATGGGGAGAACCATGCTACAATGGTCTTCGATTCAGCTAATGATGGTGAATCAGAAGAAGATCATCCCCATGGGGCAGCTGCAAGGGGTGACCGTAGATATTGAAGGTGTGAGCGTGTTGGCTGACTTTGAAGTAATAGGAACTATGGATGACATCAACCCCTATCCTACACTCCTTGGAATTGATTGGGCTACTGATATGAATGGGGTAATCAATCTAAAGAAGCAAAATATGATATTTGAGAAGAAATCACTCTGCGTCATAGTACCCCTAGATCTTGCTGAAGGATCATGCTATACTGAACTAGTCTATGATTATGAGATCAATGAAAATCTAGACTGTATCTATAAGGTAACAACATGAGACCAAGATTGGGTAAACCCAACAATGGATGGACGAATTACATGGGATCATGAGAGTTCATACACCTCAGACTTTGATAAAGAATTAGAAGGTTGGGAGAATCAATTACATGAGGTAACTACACTAAGTTGTAACATGATGACTCAATTGTTGCACTGTGTGTTGTCAGAGGTAAGAAATCTACCTATTTTTGATGGCCTAAATGATGTAGATATCTTTTTGGATGCATTTGAGAGGGAGGTACCAGAAAAGTAGTGCCTCCAAGTGTTTGAATGGGCACTGCATGCTACACCCGCAAGGGGGTGGGGTATGCATAAGGGAAGCTTTGATGATTGGCGTGAATGTCAGAAGATGATGAGAACACACTTTTGGAAGCCAAAGGTATGAATGGCAGACAAGTATGATGGGAAAGATGACTCGCGTGTGCACATGGATAAATGGGCTCAAGCTTATGGAGAAAAGCCCCAACCTGAATGGGTGCACTTGTTCTGTCACACCCTAGATGTCATCCTGATGAACTAGTACCTAGAAATAGAGCTCCACCATGCTATAGGTGAATGGCATATTCTGCACGAAGGATTCATAATGACATTCAGTTTTCAAGATGACTTTGACTATATTGATGAAGCACTACAAGAGGTGAAAGTAGCAATCCTTAGGAAACCGCAAGACCCTTTGAACATGATTTAGCTTGAGTTTGCTACTTAGTTGAGTCACATGCTAGAGTGCTATAATGTAACCAATAAAGAAGAGGATGAGGATCCACGAAAGATTAACATCCATGGATCAGAAGTTCATAGCTAGGGTGAAGGACTGCAGGTTGAGAATCTATATATAACAATGTTACTGAAAACGAAACAAGTGAACATTGGTACAGAGGCAGAGCCCAAATTCGTGGAGGTTGGAGATTACTGGGATGACATGATGGTGGATAAGGTCATTGAATTTCTCCATGAATACCAAGATTTATTTTCTACCATGTTTATGGATCTAAAAGGGATAATTAGGGACCTAGGTGTTATGAAGATCACGTTGAAGCCCGACGTGAAGCTGGATAACCAAGGACCTTACCGTCTCAATCTGAAGTATAAGGAGAAGGTTCGCTTAGAGCTAAACAAGATGCTCGTGGTAGGCATCATTGAGCCTGTGGAAGAATTTGTCTAGGTAAGCCCAATGGTGGTATAGGAGAAGAAGTAGAAGGATGAAATAAGGATATGCGTGGATCTCAGAAATCTAAATGATGCTTGTGTACATGACCCTTTCCCAACTTCATTCACTGATGAAGATTTTGACAACGTAGGTGGCCAAGAAGCATATTCCTTCACTAATGGGTTCTCTGGGTACCATCAAATCAAAATCGCATCAGAAGATAGGAGCAAGACAACCTTCACGATTGAGTGGGTTTCTTTTCAGTACACTATAATGTCATTTGGATTGAAGAATGTGCCTGTGATTTTCTCATGCGTAGTGGTTACTCCATTCAAGGAGTTTATTCCTAAATTCCTGGAAGTATACTTTAATGATTGGACAAGGTTTGGGTTGGTGAAATGCCATGTAGCAAGCTTGCACCTGATGTTGGATACTTGTCAAAGATACTATATTGCACTCAATCTGAAGAAGTGTCTATTTTGTGTCCCTTTTGGGACCTTGCTGGGTCATGTGGTTTGCAGGAAGGGATTGATGGTAGATCCCACAAAGATCGTAGTGATACTAAATTTGGAATTGCCCCATAGTGTGAAATAGTTATGTGCTACCTTAGGACATATAGGATATTATAAAAAGTTCATCAAAGGCTATGCCCAAATCATCGCACCTATGGAGAATTTGTTGAAAAAGGATGTCACATTCTTCTGGAATGAGGACTGTAAGAAGAGCCTAGATGTATTGAAGGAAAGGATGGTCACTACGCCGATCCTAGTCTTCCCAGATTGGAAGAAGGAGATTCATGTACATGTAGATGCATCATGTATAGCGCTAGGAGCAATACTAACATAGGCCGGTGGAGAAGACTTCGAGCATCCTATCGTGTTTGTAGGAACAAGGTTATCCAAGGCAGAGAAGAACTATTCCACCACCGAGCGCAAAGGGTTAGCTATGGTATATGAGCTCTAGAAATTTAGGCACTACTTGTTGGGAAGCTAATTTAAGATGTATACGGATCACTCCATGCTGAAATAACTGGTCAATAAGCCTGTGTTGGGGGGTAGAATCTGTCGGTGGTTGTTACTATTCTAGGAGTATGATTTTGAAGTTATTGTGAAGCATAGATGACTGAACGCGGGACCTGACCATCTGTCGCTAGTTGAAACAGGGAAGAGCCTAATAATTTGGAGGAAGGATTGTCTAACATGCAACTAATTGCAGTGCACATTGAAGATGGTCATTTTTAGGATATAATACACCTCCTAATGACAGGAACTTCCGTGGAGGGATACACTATCCAACAGAAGGAGTTAGTGGTGCCCGTGAAAGGTTTTTATATCATTACTGGGCACATGTATAAAAGGGCATCTAATGAGATATTGTGATGATATGTACTCGAGTTCGAAAGAAGCAACATCCTCACGGACAATCATGGGGGCACTGTGGTAGGACATTATGTAGGGAGAGCGAATGCAGAGAAGATTTTATGTGCAGGGTGATGGTGGCCAACCCTCCATTACGACTCAAAACTGTATTACAAGGCATGTGATGTGTGTCAAAGGACTGGAAGGCCATTGCAGATGGATGAGATTCCTTTGAAACCACACATGATATTGCAACCTGTTAGTGTCAATATCTTCATACTGACATTAGCAATCAAAATTGCTCCTTCTCTCATGCATGTTAGGTGTCTCAATCAATCAGTTGCATTCCATTAGGTCATGGATCAACTGATGGTAGTGGTTTCATTTCAGTTTCCCTCATGTCATGTACCTGCCAGCTTATTCAAACCTATTCTCAGTCATTTATAGTCGTTTTAGTTCATTTCATTTATCAAAACCAGTTTTAAGGTTTAGTTTCACTAGGTCTTAGGGTTTGTCATCAGGCTCATCCAAGATTGAATGAAAAGGTCAGTAGTTGTTGGGTGCGAAGCCTGATTATCTTTTGTATTCAAAGGTCTTAGCCAAATCTATACCCTAGGAAGAGTGTACACCCCTCCACACGGGGGGGGACCTATCAGTTGAACAACTATTAGTTGGGTTACAAAAATCCAAAATGTTTTTTCACTTTCAATAACAGAAGCAAAGTATGTTGCTGCTATAGAGGCTAGTAAAGAAATGATTTGGTTACAAATTTTTCTGGATGAATTGGGTAAGAAGCAAGAGTTGGGCAGGTTATACAGTGATAACTAGAGTGCCATACGTCTTGTAAAGAACTCTTCATTTCATTCCAAGACTAAACATATAGAGCTCAAGTACCATTTCATATGGTCAACATTGGAAGATGGACAGTTGAAGCTAGAAAAGATACACATTAGCCAGAATCCTACAGATACGGTAGCAAAAGTTGTAACCAGGGAGAAACTGAGAATCTGATGAATTTAAATTGGTCTTCAAGTATTACGAAGAAGATGAGAAACAACCAGGTCCAAAGTGGAGTCATTGTCTAGCAAATGAAGTAGCGGTGGAGCTGCTATAATCAGTCTCCAAGTGGGAGATTGTAGGGTGTGGAACTTGATTATCTTCTGTATTCAAAGGTCTCAGCTGGATGCATGCCCCAGGAAGACTATACACCCCTCCATTTGGGATGGTGTGGGGTGGACTTGTCCCCCCCATAGGGTCCAGGGGGCTAAGCCCCCCTGGCTAGGGGGTCAAGGGGCTAGAGGTCCCCCGGCGGGGGTTCGGGGCTAGTGCTCCTGAAGCTAAGAATAGATGTAAAATTTCCTTCTAAGGCGGATGATTTGACGGTAGAAGTTATGTCTAATTTAGGATTTTTTTCCATAGAAGGAAACCCCTCGCTATATATGAGGGAATTGTATTATGTATATGTAGATTTTTATTTCGAGTAAGGAAGAGAGAGGAGATTGAGAGCGAAGAGGGTGTTACAACGGATTTGCTATAGGTTGCATCTCTTCAGTTTGCTAGATAATATAAAAAGAAGGACTGGTTGTTTCTCCGTGGATGTAGCCCAAACTGGGTGAACCACGTATATCTGTGTCTCTCTTGTTTTATGTGTTTTCTGTGTTTATATTTCTGCAATATTTTATGTGTTCCATTGCTCTGTAAGATATAATTTTCTAACAACAGGCACATGAGGAGGATAAAAAGGTTCATATGGTCATGTGTTTACTTTTGATATGTTGGAATAAAGCTCTTTCACCTCCAAACTTTGTTTTGAAGTGAAACAGAGCATTTTTACTTCATGATTTCATTTCATGTAAATGATGTAATTTTATAGTTCTTATATGTAATAATTCTTCACAAGTGCTCCTGGTGGCCTGGTAACAATGTTAGCTTCTGCCACCGCAAAAGGTCAATGAAGAGAGTACATCCACCTGCAAAAAGTCATAATGTCCAAAATTAAAAAAAACAGAGTATTGTTCAAAAGTGACAAAACATTAGGAAAGAGGGTATGAAAAATCAAAAGAGGGAAAAGTATAAGAAGGCCAATTCATATGTTCTAATGTTTCATTATTTAATTTGAGAGCTAAGGAGGCCTGCAAAACATGATTTCGAGCCAAAGGGAGAAAACAGAGGAAACAATTGCAACATCTTCCTAACACTACACATTATTTCCCTAGCACTGCGCATTAAACTAGCGTTGTGCACCTATTGTAGTTGGGTAGTGTATTTTTGGTCTAGCGATACGCATTAAACTTGCACTCACATCTGTTAGTAGGTGCTACACACTTGTTGGAGAAGCTCAAAACCCTGTAAATCACCCTCAAACTCCTCAAAAACACCTTGATGCTTGTGCCAAGCAAGTTTACCATCCTCCTTGTTAAAAGAAAACTATTGCTTGATTTCTAGAGTGTGGTTGTCATCAGTTGATATCAAATTCTATTGGCATTGAGATTTCTCTCATAAACCCTAAATAAGCTAACGTAGCTCTCATAAGCCACTAAGGGTCATTGGATACCTTTCTCCTCTATTTACACTTGGTTTATCAACTGTTCCCCACTATCCATCACTCATCAAGCTTTATTCCATTAAACCTTAATTTCTACATCAAAACCCTAGCCCTAATTCCCTATTCCCAAACCCTAACTCCTAAATCCTACATATTCACTACACCTACTTCACTACCAAACCCTTATCCCACATTCTAAATCCTACTCACTCCCCTCATTTCCCTCCATTCCCTTATCAACCCTATACCCTAACTCGCCCAAACATCCACACCACCATCTTACACCTCACTTATGATCCAGGTGGATGTTGGTGGCCACCCACCTATCCCATTTGGACCCCCACAACTGTCTCTTTCAATTTTTTAGTTTCTGAAATTCTAGCACAGTTTACTATTTTTAGCAATTTTTCTGGTCCTGAACTTCCTGAGCTATCTTGAGGCCCTAAACGATGGTTTTTGGGAAATATGGGAGTGACATGGGTCCATGGACCGATGTTTCCCTTCCAAAAGTTATAGTTCTTGGATAAATCTTTCTAACGAGCTATTGCATGCGTCAAATGGAGATCGTATGCCAAATTTACGACCCCGAGAAATTGATGTACTAATTTACCCAAATGGGGCCCACAATGTGGCGTTTCATCTTATAGGGTTAGGTTTATGGATGTTTAGGGTTTTCCATTGTTTCTCAACAATAAATAGGTTTTCGAGTCTCATTGTAACATAGTTCAGAGGCATGTAGCCACCACATCGCTTCTTAGAGATAAGCTACCATCGTCCTAGTTGTTTATTTCCATTTTCTATTTGTAAGCATATCTTAGTATTTTACATTAATGAAGTGAAGTATTATTTCCATTGCATCTTTGTATTTATGGTTATCTCTATAATTTGATGCATTCCTGTTTAAATCCAAATCAACTTACCTTACAATTTAAAATCTCTTCATACTCATCTATTTTCATTACAAACCTTCATTTCACATCACTTATCCTATCACCAAAAGACCATGGAAAGAGACATAGACTATGAGAGAGAGGAGGAAACTTTTAGTGAAACTTCCAGAGAAGCACATGTCTCAAGAAATCCACACAAAGAGGGAAAGATCATTTGAGAGGAACCTATCAGTCTGAGAGAATTGCTTGGTTGTCCTATTTCTATATCTAGTTTCAGACATGAGTCTTGCTTTGAGTTTTGTGAAATGGTGGAGAGCGTAAAGTTTCATCATGAGTGTCACCCATCTACATAATGGCCAAGTGAATCTTGTTGGTGTCTCCTTCACCTTGTCACCTACCACCATCTCAGAAGCAACAGACATCCCTAATGTAGGTGAGCAATGGAATAAAGGGCAGTATGTGTATAGAGAACATTATGAGCCTTACATTAAGGCTGCATATCACAACCAAATCAGCAGAGTATTTTCTTTGAAATATTTGGAGTACAGTTTTGTTCCTCTTATGAATCTTATCGTCAAATATATCACCTGTGAAGAAAGGCTTTCCCGCTTGTATGCATATCATATCAGGTTGTTCATGCACTTTACTAGGGTGAGGATGGTGAACCTCCCTTACTTTATATATAGGAAAATTGAGAAGATGGAACATTTTGTTCAAAGAAAACCTTGTCCTCAGCAACTTAGCAGCATTTATCACTTCTAATTGATTAAGATTGTTGTGTTGCACCAGTTAAACTTGCTAAAAGTACCATGGGAGACCTTTATTGCCCATGAGATGTTCAAAGGCCCTAAGGTTTCATTAGTGCCTCAGGAGGAAGGAGGACCATCAGGATAGCAAGGTGTCCATGAGACCGAAACTACAGGTGTGCCAGTATTTGTTACTTATAAGAGAGGCATAAGGAGTCTTTTGTTGCTACCATGCAAGTACTATCTCCACTAGGAGTGGAAGGGGTCTCGCCTTCCTCACTAGATTACAGGCAAATGCCATCTCCACTGGGGGTGGAAGGGGCTTTCCCTTCTTCTCCAGCTATACAGGTTAGCCAGCAGTCAAAGAGCAGAGACAAAGGGAAGAAAAAGATGCATGAGGAGATCCCTATTAAAGGGCAAGACAAAGAGTTTACTTTGATTGAGGATGATGTCACTGACTTGGGCTCTCAAGGCTCAAGAATCAAGGACATGATTATCAAAGAGAAGGAGGCTAAAATAAGAGCCTTGTCAGTTAGCCTTGAGAGAGAAAAGTGGATCATCAATTACCTTGAGCAAGAAAACAAGCAATTAACTGACAAGCATGTTATCATGGAGTTGCAAATGATTAGAGAAGAGAGGCAAGAGGAAAACAAGGCAAAGGTCAAGATGACCTCCCTTGAGCAAGAAATTGAAAATGACCGACAAAGTTGGTTAGAGAGGCTAAACATTCACCTTGAGGAGCTGCTAGAGAGGGCCAATAAAAAGAAGAAAATGCTTCGCCACATGGCCTACCGCTACCTAACCCGGAAGAAGATTTGCAATGCAAGGACAAAGAGGCTAAAAGCCAAGCTAAGAAGAGTTTTGAGGAACAAGAAAGAGAAAGATAAACTCAAAATCTTGGTTAAAGCTTCATTATCTCAAAAAAGCACCTAACAAGGATTCTTCATGCCAAATTTCAAGAAATTTTGAGCAATTTTTGTCATTTTTCAATTTTGAAATTCAAAAAATAGGCTTTTCCAATAGGTGTGTAGTGCCACTAGTGCTACGCTTTTGATGGGGACCTTTATTTGAAAAATGGCCTACACATTTGGAATCAACATGGAAAAATAAGTAAACCCAAAAATATTGAGAAGATTTGGACAAGGTCTTGGTCACCAAAAGGGAAAAAAACACACAAAAAGTGCCTTCTCTGCCACTTTTTTGCCACACAAGAAGCAGTCTTGGGAGAATCAAATTTTGGAGGCACAAATGAGCTCCAAATTAGAAAATAAAATTGTTCCAGAAACTAGATAGGCAGGGCTTTCCAACAGGCCAACTTGCACCTCATTTGGACACTGGGAAGACCTCCAAAACTTGTCCTGAAATGGCACTATGCATTAAATTTTTGGCATTGCGCATTAAACTGATTTTGCCAGTTTTGCCTAAATTTCCAGTTTTTTTCCTAGTTTTCTTGGAAATTGACTTTTTCATTATTCCTTGGAAAATGTATGCATGGTAAATGAAATTTATGTAAATATGGATGAAAAATACCTTATTGGGTAGATACATGAAGTTTCAAGTGGTTTTGATGATGAATGAATAGGTTTCCTAAGTTTTAGAGGCAAGTTGTTCCACTGCCTACTTTTGTGTTTTTAGTTTAGAGATGGTTGAATAAACTCCTCTTCTCATGGTTTCAACCCCTAATAGCTAGCTTGAGTAGTTTCCTTGCCTATATCATGTACTTTTTGATTCATTTCTAACGGTTGGACTCTTGTGGAAGCTCTAAGCTCTATTGTATATCTCTACAATAGTTTGGTAAGGAATAAAACCAGGTTTCATAGCTATCTTTTTGGGATTCTTGTGACAGTGAGTTTATGTATTGTTTCTTCTTTGTAATGAGTTTTTCTTATGTTTTATATGTATCCAAATCTATCTTTCTCTTCTAAAACTAAATGAATCAAGGTGAATAGACAAAATACATTGTTGTGCTCTGTATTGGGAATGCATTTGGTTTTCAATGTTTTTGATTATTTGAAGAGGACTCATAGTTCCTTTATGCTCTCCTCAACCTCTCATTTGTCTTAAAATACCATCTCAAGTCCATTTCTATTACATAAACCCTTGTCTACCTCACCCCACAGAACATGGATGTATCCCTGAGTTGATTTCCTGGACCCAATCTACCTTCTCCAATTGATCCTGTGTGGAGTTTGATTATCCTCTATATTCAAAGGTTTCAGCTGGATGTGTACCCTAAGAAGACTATACACCCCTCTGGGCCATTCATTAAGTAGAGATATAACAGTAGAAGTTATGTTTAATTTAGGGTTTTTTGCCCTAGAAGGCAACCCCTCAGTATATATGAGGGAATTGTATTGCATCTATATCAAATCTATATTCTGAGTGAGGAAGAGAGAGGAGATTGAGAGCAAAGAGGGAGTTACAACAAATCTACTATAGGTTTTATTTCTTTAGTTTGGTAGATAATATAAAAGAAGGACTGGCTGTTTCTCCGTGGACATAGCCCAAACTGGGTGAACCATGTATATTTATGTCTCTCTTGTTTTATGCGTTTTATGTGTTTATATTTCTGCAATATTTTATGTGTTCCATTGCTCTATAATATATAATTTTCTAACAACTGGCATCAGAGCCAAAGGTCTATTTGGTTGATAAACTCGCAGGAGAGAAGGGTTCTTGGTTCGAGTGGGAGAAATGGCAGAAGATGGTAGGTTTAGGGTTGAAAAATTCAATGGCCAAGACTACCAAATGTGGAAGATGTAGATGGAAGATTATCTATATCAGAGAGATCTGTACCTACCATTGAGCAGAAAGACAAAGAAGTTGATGAGGATGATAGACACAAAATGGAATATTCTCGACAGAAAGGCACTTGGAACAATACGGTTGTGCCCCACAGTGTCCGTAGCATTTAATATTTCAAAGGACATGACAACAGAGGGTTTAATGTCAACATTGGCCAAACTATATGAAAAGCCCTTAGCCTCAAATAAGGTATTTCTTATGAAGAATTTATTTAATATGAAGATTTCAGAATGTGGATCTATTGCTAATCATTTAAATGATTTTAATACAGTTACAAGTCAGTTAAGTTCTATACGGGTAAATTTTGATGATGAATTGTCTCTGGATCTTGTACTTTAAAGTTTGATGATGTTGTCAATGCTATCCTTAGCAAGGAATGTGATGGAAAAGCTTCGATGACACATCAGGTAATGCTTTGACTATAGAGACTATGGGAAGAAAAATGGAAAGAGGAAAGAGCACAAGATATCGTAGTAAGTCAAGAAAACGTAGATCCAAGTCCTGATCGAGGATAGTGTGCTGGAAATGTGGGAAGAAAGGACATTTGAAGAAGGATTGCAGGTCTCAAAAGGGAAAAGAAGGAGACGCGCAAAAAGAAACTAATCATGAAGCAAATGCGACAGGTGATCTATTGCAAGATGCTTTGATTCTTTCATTAGAAAATATTATTGATGACTGGGTGGTAGATTCAGGGGCCTGATTCCATGCCACACCTGATAAGAAACCTTTTCATGATTAAGTTCAAGGAGATTTTGGAGAGGTTCGATTGGGTGATGATAAAACCTGTAAAATTGTTGGAATCGGTACAATTTTCATAAAAAAGCAGAATGGAAATCAATGGCTATTGAAGGAAATAAGGCATGTTCCAGATTTGAAGAAAAATCTTATTTCAATAGGGCAGTTGGGAGGTTAAGGTTGTATAACCACTTTCACAGATAAAACCTGGAAGGTGACTAAAGGATCTCTGGTAATAGTGAAAGGAGGAAAGGTTGCTACATTGTATTTATGCAATGGTATTTCTAATTCTGTTATTGCTTTAACCTCTATAAGAGAAGATATGACATTGTGGCATCATAGGCTCGAGCACATGAGTGAGAAGGGGGTGCAGATTCTTCACTCAAAAAATTTGTTGCCAGGTTTGAAGCATGTTGATTTAAAATTATGTGAGAATTGTGTTTATGGAAAACATAAGAGAGTCAGATTCCTTAGAGTTGGGAAAAAAAGTAAGAGCAAAAAATTAGAGCTTGCACATACAAATGTATGGGGACCTGATCAGGTATCATCTCTTGGTGGCTCTCATTATTATGTTACTCTTATTGATGATACAACCAGAAAACCCAGATTTATTATATTCGAAATAAATCTAATGTATTTGATACTTTCAAGAAATGGAAAGCTTTGGGTGAAAATGAGATAGGAGAAAGGTTAAAGTGTCTCAGATCAGACAATGGAGGTGAATATTGTAGCAAAGAGTTTGATAGGTACTATTCTAAGAATGGAATTCGCAAAGAGAGAACAGTTCCAGGAACACCACAAGAAAATGGTGTGTCAGAATGGATGAACAGGACAATCATGGAGCGTGCAAGTTGCATGAGATTGCATGCAAGATTTCCTTTACAATTTTGGGCAGATGCTATATATACTACTAGTTATCTAATAAATAGAGGGCCTTCAAGTTCTTTGGATGGTGGTATTCCAGAGGAGGCATGGACAAGTCAAAAGGTAAACTACTCTTTTTTAAAGACATTTTGTTGTGAAGCTTTTATCCACATTAATAAAGAAAATAGAACAAAGATTGAGGCAAAATCAAAGAAATGCATCTTTATTGGATATTGTGTTAATGATTTTGGTCATCGCTTTTATGGTTATGAAAAACACAAAATCATTAGGAGCAAAGGTGTCATATTCAATGAAAAGGTTTTATATAAGGATCAACTGCAGGAAAAGAAATAGGAAAAGGAAAATAGAGAATACACAGTGCTTGCCGAGATCACAGAAAAAGTGATGGTGCCTGAAAATCATAATGATCAATAGCCAGAACAACAACCCCAACAGCAAAAAGCACTTTAAACACCTGAAAGTGGTGTTAGAAGATCTACCAGGATAAGTAGACCCCCTGAACGAAACTCTCCTTCATTATATTATGTATTGATGATTGATTTTGGTGAACCAGAATGTTATGAAGAAGCAATGCAGGTAGAAACCAGGAAGAAGTGGGAGCAAGCCATGAAAGAAGAGATGGACTCCTTAGCACATAACTGGACTTGGGACTTAGTCAGGTTGCCTACAGGTAAAACAACATTACATAATAAATGGATTTACAGGCTGAAGGAAGAAGATGGAGTAAAACAGAGGTGCAAAGCTAGACTTGTAGTGAAGGGGTTTGCATAGAAGAAAGTTATTGATTTTGATGAAAGATTTTCTCCTGTTGTGAAAATGACTTCAATCAAAACTATTCTAAGTATAGTAACAACTGAAGATTTACATCTTGAGTAGTTAGATGTAAAGACAACCTTTCTCCATGGGGATTTGGAAGAAGAGATATATATGAAACAACCACAAGGATATGAGGTAAAAGGGAAGGAGAAACTAGTGTGCAGGTTGAAGAAGAGCTTGTATGGCTTAAAACAGGCTTCAAGGTAGTGGTATCTAAAATTTGACAGGTTTATGTCTGAACAAGGTTATACTAGGTGTCACTATGATCATTGTGTTTATCTCAAAAGGAAAAATGATGGCAGATATATTATATTGTTATTGTATGTAGATGACATGCTTGTTGCAGGTTCTAACGTGCAGGAAATAAATGTGCTCAAAAGGAAATTGACAAACTCATTTGCAATGAAGGATTTGGGTGGTGCAAAACAAATCCTTCATATGAGAATAACTAGAGACAGGAAGAATCACAAATTAACATTGTCTGAAAGTGAGTACATAGAAAAGGTGTTGAAAAGATTTAATATGCACAATGCAAAAACAATTAGTGCACCTTTTGCTAGCCATTTCAAACTTAGTAAGGAGATGTTCCCAAAGACCCAAGAAGACATGGATTATATGTCTAAAGTTCCATATGCATCAGCAGTTGGAAGCTTAATGTATGAAATGGTCTCCACAAGGCTTGATATTGCACATGCAGTAGGAGTTGTAAGCAGGTACATGAAAAATCTAGGAAAAGAACATTGGATGGCAGTGAAGTGGATTCTCATGTATTTGGGAGGTACCACAAATCAAGCATTATGCTTTGATGGTTCAAACATTACTCTACGGAGATATGTTGATGCAGATATGGCACCTGATAGAGATAACAGGAGGAGCACAATAGGGTATGTGTTTACTATAGGTGGGACAACTATCAGTTGGGTCTCAAAACTACAAAGTGTTATTGCACTCTCAACAACAGAAGCAGAGTATGTTGTTGCTACAGAGGCTAGTACATAAATGATTTGGTTACAAAGGTTTCTGGATGAATTGGGTAAGAAGCAGGAGTTGGGCAAGTTATACAGTGACAGCCAGAGTGCCATACATCTTGCAAAGAACTCTACATTTCATTACAAGACTAAGCATATATACAGCTCGAGTACCATTTCATACGGTCAGCAGTGGAAGATGGACAGTTGAAGCTAGAAAAGATACACACTAGCCAGAATCCTGCATATATGTTAACAAAAGTTGTAACAAGGGAGAAACTGAGAATGTGCTCAGTTTCAATTGCTCTTCAAGTATGATGAAGAAGATGAGAAATAACCAAGTACAAGGTGGATTTATTAGCTAGGAAATGAAGAAGCAGTGGAGTTGCTATTATCAGTCTCAAAGTGGGAGATTGTTGGGTGTGGAGCCTAATTATCTTCTTTATTCAAAGGTTTCAGCCGGATGTATACCCCAGAAGATTGTACACCCCTCCACACGAGAGGGGGGGAATTGTCCCTCCCGTGGGGGTTCGGGGGTGCTAATCCCCCCCCCCCTGTTGGGGTGTCCAACGGCCAAAGGTCCCTCGGTGGGGGCTACCCCAAAAACTAAATACAGATGTAAAATTGCCTTGTAAAATGTCTAGTAATTTCTAGTCAATCTGGGCCATTCATTAGGTGAAGATCTGATGGTAGAAGTTATGTTTAATTTAGGGGTTTTTGCCCTAGAAGTTAAGTTATGCTTTGTATTTTAAGTGAGGAAGAGAGAGGATATTGAGAGCAAAGAGGGAGTTACAGCGGATCTATTGTAGGTTGTATTTCTTCAGTTTGCTGGATAATATAAAAGAAGGACTGGTTGTTTCTCTACGGATGTAACCCAAACTGGGTGAACAACGTATATCTATGTGTCTCTTATTTTATGTGTTTTCTGTGTTTATATTTATGAAATATTTGATGTGTTCCATTTCTTTGTAATATATAATTTTCTAACAGATCCAACAACCAAACATAAAAAACCAAACAAAATTCTCTTAGCTACGATACCTAGCCTAAAATCTATATTCAATTCTATCATCTCAAGTCATAATTGCAACCATCTTGACTGAGATTGACAAGGATAGAGCCATCTCCCAACCTAGTAGGGCTAGCTACTAGGTTAAGGGTGGTTTGTAGTTAACCTAGGATTGCCTCCCTTTAGCCTGAGGTCGATATAGGCTCTAACACAACCCTTTGAGAAATGGACAATAGATTTTGTGGGACCCATTTAGCCCTAAAGAAAGACAGGATCAACGTACATTATTGCCGCAATGGAGTATTTGACTCGTTCCAGGAAGGCACAACCTATGAGGGATTGCATAGGCATGACTACTACAAAATTCCTCTTTGAGCATGTATTGATGCGATTTGGCTCTCAAAATATCTTGATGATTGATCGCGGTATGCGCTTTCTGAATGAGACTATCAATGGAATTTTAGTTATATCACCATAAAAGTATTCCTTATCACCCATAGGCTAATGGGATGGTGGAAGCATTCAATAAAGTGCTAGAGAATGCACTAACCAAGGGTTTGCAATGCTCAACAAAGTCATTGGGACCTACACATACCTGCAGTACTATGGGCTTATCGCACGACGTGCAAGAAGCTGACTAGACAAAATCCCTTTAGGCGTGTCTATGGTATCAAAGTGGTAATGCCTATGGATTATATTGTGCCTACTCTATGCATAGTGGTGCTCATAGTTATGACAGGTTGCGGAGCCCTAGAGGAAAGGCTAGTACAATTGGATGAG
This sequence comes from Pinus taeda, assembly GCA_000404065.3. Lineage (NCBI taxonomy): Eukaryota > Viridiplantae > Streptophyta > Pinopsida > Pinales > Pinaceae > Pinus > Pinus taeda. Next base: position 145,641 of record APFE031427435.1, read on the forward strand.
CTTGAGAAAGAAGAATTTCTGGTTGGATTTCACTAATAGGTCCAAAAGTAGCCGGGAAAAATCATGGCATGATCGACACATTAAGTTGCACACCTTTAAGGCAAATGATCCGGTTTTGTTATATGACAGAAAGTTTGATAAATTTCTAGGGAAATTCTAGATGTACTAGCTAGGGCCCTATGTCATTAAGGAAATTATCAATGGAGGATCGATACAACTGGTCAAGTTGAATTTAGATCCCTTCCCAGAAAAGGTGAATGGAAATAGGTTGAAGCCATACATCGGTGGTCAAGCCATATGACTAGATGAAGGTAGCATAGTCTTAAGGCTATAGGCAGTAGAAAGGAGGCATGGGACTATAAACTACACTGCCTGAGTTCGGGAGCTACACGATTGGACAATTGTGCTGAGCAAGGAAGTGTCACAGGGTTCGCGACAGCACAAAGGGGGCTGCACTACCTAGGGAGAAATCGTGCAATTCGGCTGGAAAGTGACCGTTAAGGTCAGTGTTCATGATTTGACGATAGAAATGCGAAAAAATGGAGTGGGTGGCTAGCATTTAAGATGAAATTTATTTCTCATATCCTTGAAAATTTTCCACCAAGCTGGCATTAATGGACCGAATTTGGGGGCAACTGTCGATTTGAATTCAAAATGCCTATAAATTATAAGTGGTTGTCCAACGAAAGATACTTGGCATTTTTAGAATATAGTTGTTGAGCTCTCAGGCACTCATGAACCGAGAATTGTTCGAGGCTTTGAAAGAGACTCTAGCATTTGCAAGCTTACCAAAGATGCCATGAGAACTATTTGAAAGTGTTATGTCGACACCCACCAAAACTATAAATACTAAAGAAGTGGTAGAAGAGTCAGTGCCATAAATGGAGATAGAGGTAGAAGTAGCTACTCTAGAAGTGGCCGAAGTATTAGAATAAGTTGACTCCAACCAAGGAGACTGCCAAGGATAAAAAGGGAAATAAGCCTTCCATATTGGTGCATGTGTCACCAAGGAGAGACCCACCAAAACCCATCACACAAGAGAAGGGTGAGGGCATAAATTTAGAGTGAGAGGAGGAGGATGTTGAAGACACCATGATGGAGAATGAGGATGTCAGAGCTGAAGTAGAGGAGGGTGATGCCCAGGATGTGGACCCTATTACTCAATTTCCTGAGTATGTCCCTTCGTGCAAGCCCAAGGCCAAGGTGATGAAGGACATCGATGAGATCAAGACCCCCTGCAAACCCCTCTACTTTTGGATGATATTGATTTTGATGGACTGCACTTGGTGTGGGTGCCAGTGCTTAAACTTGAGGACTAGGACTTGGTTGATCAGGAAAAGTTCACACACATGGCAACCGAGCAGCTGACATGCCCCATCATTGACACGAATACCATAATGAATACATTAGAGCTATGTGGGTGGCTCAAAGGAGTAGATAAGGAAAGCTTACTTGACCTCCATTGTGTGTCACACTACAACCACACCCTAGTGATAGTATTGGTCATCAAGTAGCTGCTATGCTTGGTGCATGATGGTTTTCTATGGTTGGAGGAGCTAATACACATCATGGATAGATTGATTCATGGGATAACATGACTGCCTTACACAAGAGAGAATCCGGCCATGATATTTGGCAGAAAAGGTGGAGAGTAGAACCCCACAGAGTCTATGAAGGAAAAGGTTAAACAGGTGAATAAGTCACACAGATATGATATATCCAGCATCTGTGACCCTGCTATGAAGGTAGCCACATAGATCTTAGCGAGGAAGGTGATGAGGAAGTGTTGTGCCATTGAGGTGTTAGCGCCTGCCATCACCCTACTAGCCCACTGCGCCAAAATAATCAACTCAATTGGTCGTACTACCTGTTAGCGCTTGGAATTTACCTAGGCTGAGATAGACAAACTCTCAAGGCTACATCAAACCATTTCACCTCGTAGCTAGCCCTACGAGGTATGAGAAGGCTCTCTCGGGTCAAAACTCGATGGATTTTGTCAATAGGATGAATTGACCAATTAGGAACAAGGATTTTAGGCTAGTAAACTGATAAGGGGGATTGATTTAAAGATTTTTGGTTTTTTGGTGGCAATTGGAGGGAGTGCAATTCAGGGTGCGGGGATTGAGCTCAGTTTTTGCAGGTGGTTCTTTGGGGCAAGGTAGGAGTTTATGATGATGCCTTTAGCTGAAAGAGATGATCAAGGAAGAGAGAAGAAAGGCTAAAGAGGGCGAACAATGAATTTGAATCCTCTCTAGACAGTGGAAAACATAAAATTTAAACAAAATTGAAAGCTGAGCATGGCATGCATGAATTCAAACTTTATCACTTCTTTTGTTTAAATAGCAGCAAGATATTAAGAAATGGAACACATAAACACACTTAAAATAATAGTAGGAAACACACCATCAACATAATAATCCACAAGAATCCACAATGAAGTCTGCAAAACCCTGGCCTTCCTTTTCCTCAAATTGCAGAAAATACAAGTCAAAAATACAATAGCACTTCTCCTCTAGAGTCCAACCATGAAAATGAGAAAGAGAAGGCATAATATAGAAGGTCAAACCTCTTCCCCCACCTCTAGGGGCGAGCTCAGCTTCCTAGGAGCAGTTTGAACTAATTCTAAGTTAAGCACTAGATAATAGGCAGTCAACAACTTGCCTCTATTACTTAGGTAGTTTATTCATGCATTAATTATTCACTTTTTACATCAAGGAAGCTTCTAGAAGGGTAAAGAGAGATAAAATCTATCAAAGTGCCATGAAAATATTACATTCATCCATCATCTACAAGTAAAAATGGTCAACCATAGTCAAAACAGAGTTTTTTGACAAAAAAAGTCAATTCTGGCAAAGCTGGCTCTCACTGCCGCGCCCCCTGTGCAAATGGTCACGCCCCTTTGCTGCAACTTTTGAGTCAGTTCCACTGGTCCAAATTAGGTGCAAGATGGCTCATTGGAAAGCTCGGTCTGTCTACTTTCTGTCCCGAGTGGAATTTCTGAATTTGGAGTTATTTTGCCCCCTCAAAAACCATTTCTCCCAATGTCACTTTCTGCAACTCAAAAAGTGGGCAGAAAGTCATTTGTTTGATGTATTTTGAGCTTTTGGAGGCTCAAATCTCAAAATCAGGCTTCTCCCAAGTATTGGTAATTTTTCTCTTTGCATGCTCTTTCCAAAAATGCCAAGTTTTCAAAATTCCGTGCAGTCCTCCAAAATAGTCGCGCTTGGAACGCGACCATGGCACGGGAAAAACCTGTAATTTTACCAAAAATTTGCAAAATGCTCCAAAATTCTCAAAATTTTCAGATTTTGATGCTAGATCAAGGCTGATCAGTACCATAATGAGTGAAGGATGCTTCAGCCAAGATGGAGAGTGGATTTGTCCTTTTCTTCTTCTTCCGGGCCTCTGACAGCTTTCGCTGGAGAATTTTGTTTCTAGCCTTGCAAACATGCAATCTTGCCCAATAGTGTGTTTTCATGTTGCATAGCAGATCTTTGTCACGATTTTCATTTTCCAACAATCTCTCCAAATGTGCATTTATACGGATAAGCATGGACTCCCGATCAGCACGCAATGGGTCACCATGCCTCGTACGGTTCAAAGTTCGATCACTGCGGATCCTCCATAGCTCATCAAGTTCTTTTTCATCCTCCAGCTGTTTCTTTCGCTGCTACAAATATGTGTTTACCCATCTTTCCATGTACAATTTTGTTTGCAGTGACTGAATCTTGGTGTTCTGCTCTTGGATAATATCCCTGAGCTCTGTGGTAGGAGAATCAACGTCAAGATCAATAACTGGAGCACCAGACACTCTCTCCTCAACCATGGGCTGCTTGCCCCTCTCTGCTACCTGTGTCGATGAAGGAAACGAGGCCCCTTCCACCTGGTGTGGAGATAACACTCGCTGCTCTAAAGATGATGATGCGACCCCTTCCACCTGCTGTGGAGAAAGTACTCGTCTAGCTGCTGCAAATAAGGTCCTATGACCTCTCTGATATGTGACCCGAGGAGAAGAAGCCATGTGTCTAGGAATGCTGGTCTCGGGCTGATGTGATGGCCCTCCTTCCTCGTGAACTGCCCCCGGCCCTGGATGTGGCTGTGTGAAAAAATGTCGGGAGATGAAATCTGCCCAAGGAATGCCCTGCTGGCTCAGCTGATGGGAAACTACTAACTGAATAAGACCATGATGGCATAGGCTCCGAAGCTGCTGTGCTGGGGTCTGTCTCCGAAAGCTAGTGGCCATCCTCTGAATGTCGTGAAATAAGTATGCTGAGATGTTCATTATCCTCACTCTGGTGAAGTGCATCAACATGCGCATATGATAAGAAGATACTCGTGAGAATCTCCCCTCGCATGTGAGGTAGTGTATAATGAGTCTCATGATATCCATATACTCTGCTCGGAGGAACTTGATTGGAAAGCTCCTTGACAAGTTATGCATATAGGTAGACCTGACATATGGCTCGTAGTATACTAAGTCCAACCACTTGCGCTTCAGCCACACCTCACCCACATTGGGTATCCTAGTACCATCTGTGATAGCCTCTGGAGAAAATACAAAATTCACCCCTGCAAGGGTGACCTTCCCGTCATGGAGATGTAGGACAAACAACTGAGCCAACTCTCTGTGATGCTGGATGTGTGATAGCCTCTCACAAAACTGATAACAAGCCATGCGCTGAAAACAAGATATCGCCAATGGGCAAGCCTGCAACTTCGTCAATGATGTGGACTCTTCCCTCTTGTGGAGACCACTCTTGCCTCCCCTACGAGGCCTCCGCTGTGTCTCAATCTCAGTAGATGATGATCGGTCATCACCTTACTCATTAGTCTCAGTAGTTGACATGGTGTTATTGAGCAAGGTGGAATAAACAAGTCAAAATGATCGCTGCCCTGCCTGCAAAATGCTGTGAAGTATGCTGTTTTCAAGGGGAAACATCATGAGGCATATGTTAGGGGAGGCAATTTACATATAGGAAAGGGGAAAAATATATATATATGCAGGGAATTTTAAAGGAAAACATCACATAATGCTAAACATGTCATTCCATCTTTCAACATTTGCAAATCAATACTTTATTTAGGGAAACTGTGTTTTTTAAACATCAAGGGAAAGGACAATGAAAATCTTCATGATGGAGGGGAGGATGTCATGGGTATAGGGGGATAGGGCAGCATCACTTATGTACAAATAATAGGAAGCTCATTTCATTTTGTTTTTGCATGTCTTTGAGGATCATACTCTGTTTTTTCACATGTAAAAATGGCCACTTGATGCTAATGGAAAACATGGGTTTTGGGTATTTGATTACAAGGGGAAGGGAAGGGTTGCTGTGATTATTTTGCAATGGAAGGGAGAGGGATTGTATCAAGGGAATTAGGGGAATGAGGGGATATAGGGAATTAGGGTTAGGGAGTAATGAAACCTATTAACAAAGTCTTCCAACCAATTTTCACAACAGCAGTCTTTCAATAGTGCTGGCAGCTTCATAATTGCATTTGTCATGAGTGAATTAGGGTTTCATTGCATGTTTTGACAATAGGGAAGGAGATTCAATTGCATAGGGAGTTTGAAGATGGGATAGGCAATAGAAATTAGGTTTTTCATGAGGGGAATAGGTAGGAAAACAGAGTCTAGGGAAAGGGAGATGATACCATGTTAATTGACAAACCCTAGCACAACAAAACTGCTCCTTTTTGATAGTTAGCAGCTGGTACATTTGATAAACTTTGTCATTATTTTACACAGCTTCTAACCTTTGATATTTACAGCAAGATGACATTTTTCTTTATTTTTATAAGGCTATGCAAATGGCAATTTCACTGTTTTTACAATTCTTGTGTGCATGCCTTGTCATCACTTTCTTTTGTTTTTTACAATGTTTTCTTTTTCCTTTTGCTGTGTTTTTTATACATGAATTTGCTGTGTAACAAAGTGTTAGGTTTTGAGTAGGATGGATGGGAGAAATTAGGGTTTGGATAGGGTTTTGATGGTGATTAGGGTTTTTAGGAAATTGGGATGGGGCCTATCATTAATTTGCAAATAAGATTAATGAAAATGACACTCTAACACATGTGAATTTATAATGGGAAACTAATGGAAGGGAATAAAGGAAAAATTACCTTGAAAAACAAACAATACAACCTAACATAAGCTTGCAAAGAAATCAACCATCTAACCTATTTATTCATAATTTCTCATGGTAAAAATGACCATAAACATGCTATCCATCCATGGCATTATCATTACACCATCACAAACCACGTGGAGGAGACATACCTTGACAAATTTGAGAGGACTTGGAGAAATTTTATTGTTTGGGTGAGTTTTTATGCAGGCTGCCAGAATGACCGCGCACCTCCCCAGAAAAGCCGCGCACCACTGTCAGAGTTGCGCCTGTGTAGTTTTCTTCAGCAGAAAACTCACCATAGAGCCACCCACCACCCAGGAAGCTGCGCACACCTGTGAAATGACCGCGTACCTTCCCAAGCACTGAATTTGCAGAAAATTGCCACGAAATTGCCTTCTTTGCCTCTAGCACGAAATTTTCACTTTCAATTGCACAATAAGAGTGACTAAAGAGGGAAATTAGCTTTTATAGGGTCATGTTTAAAAAAAAATTAACTTTAGAACACACTTTCTAATGTTTTCAACTTGCTTTTCTTTTTAACACTGTTTAGAGTCTTTTTGTCCTGAAATGAGCTCTTTTGATGCATTTGACTCCTTTCTTTTTGTAGGTTTACCATCTGATGGACTGTGGATAAGGAACCAGGGTTGTTTCCGGCACTTTTGCAAACTTCTGAAAATTTCTTTATTTTTACAAATTTGACATGACCTTGGACTTAAAAACAGGGTTTTTAAATCCAAGGTATAAAATGATCTGTAGCTGATGAAAATAACAATGGAACATATGTACATACTTCCTTCTGGCTTGTTGGGCACTCACTGACCTTGACTCATGACCTTGAAATGATTTTGACTCAAAAACCTAGACTTAAGACCTGGGACCTCAAGACAAAAACAAAAACAAGTATGACTCAATTACATTGTAGTATGACCTGATCTAGCAAAGCCAAGAAGGGAACAGAGACCAGCTCCTCCATTCAGTGTTATGGCATGCCTAGTGGGATGCAAAATTGACACTGATGAGACACCTAACTATGCATATGCAAAGAGCTATTGATCACTGATGGAGGGCTCAAGACCGACACTAACATTGGCTCCAATGGGGATGGTAGCTCCTTGGAGGTGCCAAGAACCGCAGACCTCTAGGAGAGCAGACCAGTGCTTTAACCATTGGGCGATGGAGTCATTATTTCGGCAAACGACACAAGACTTTGACTCATTTATTGAATGAAAAATTGACTGAAAATTGACTGAAACGTGACTCAAACCGACACAATTATGAAACCAACATGACTGAAAACTGACTCACAAATGACTCATAACTGATTGAACGAAAACAAGAACTTACAAAGCTTATTGAAGGGCAGCAGTCCATCAAGATTTGAAATCATGATGACAACCACCTGCATACTAATGAAATATGTACAAATCATGTGTAATGAGATTTCCAATGTAACCAATCCAATAGATGGCTACATACCAAATTTCTGTTCTCACTTTTCTCGAGCAGGTGGAATGATGTACATGTAGGCAACTCACAATAACCACTGAAACCAAGGCTTATGATAACAAACCAAGAAACATTTATCTTCTCTAGTGTTTGCAAAAGGATGCTAAAGGGATCGTGATAATCTTGAAGCATTATCTTGTCTTGAGATCCAGTAGCAAAAATACAAGTACTCCCTTCATTCTGATCTGAAAAAACAGTGGGTTGCTGATCTATAGGAAGGCCCAGAGAGGTATAAGCTTCTGCCATCTGAGTGTTAGTTGTAGGTTCCTTGACCATGAGAAATCCTGGCATATTATCTCTCTCAAGCTCATACTCCTCATCTTCATGGTCTAGGTCATTCTTAAACAAAAAACAATCTTCAATATTATCAAACATGACAGCCTTACCATCTTTGTGAAAGAAAATATTATCTATTTGCTGATCTATAAAACTGATTACAAGACCGTCATCATTTTCAAAAGAGGAAGAAGTTTCACCAACACTTTCCTGACTATGTGTGCACTGCAAATCTGCTGTAACTTCAACTGAAACATGACCTTTCAAGAGCTGATCTATCTCCTCTTCAGACAAAGGAGACAATGCCTTTTGTTTCCTTCTGCTTAAACGATGATTATCTTCATATGATAGGGCACTCAAACTATCATTTAGTACTGAGCTATTGAAAGGAGATTCATCACTTACTTGCACAAAAGTCTCACCTTGCTGTTCATGAACATCTGAATCCAAAACTTGGACTATGATCTCAACAGCAGAGCTCTCTTTGATGGGTTGTATGCTGATGTCTTCTGTGGGCAGATCTGAAACAAGCTCTTCTCTTTCAACAATTTCAGCCATATGGAAATCTTCAGCCTTTTGATCTTGACAAGTATCCTCTAAGATTTCTATGTGTTGCTGAAACGGATTTTCATATAGAACCTCCATGATCTCATCATCCATAAAATTATCATCTTCGTAATATTTCTCAAGGCTTTCAATAAAACTATAAGCATGTTTGCAGCAGTCATGAACCAAATTTAATGATGGATAAGAGTCCTTATATCGTTCAATGAACATAGCATGAAAATATTTTAAACAGTAAATACAAGCAGGTGGCAAACTTTCATACCATGATTGGGCTTTCCCTTCCAGAGTGGCCAAGAATATCTTCATCAAGCAATCTTCCGGAAAATAAACCTTCAACTTGCGAATATGCATGTGAAATCTAACTAAATGTAAAGCAGCATCTTTCTTACCATCATCATTGAATATAGGCAAATTTCTTGACCAATCGACCTTTGGAATTTTATTTGGAAAACCGGGGATGTGATCTCGGCTCAAGGGAGCATATCTTCTTGCAATCTGATCCATCTTGAAAATCGCAAAGCTAGTGATCTCTCTGCAGTGAAGTCACCATGAAGCACTGATCGCTGGATTCTTCAGTGAAAGGAGTCGCCAGTGAATGATTTCAGCCTTTCAAGTGTCTGATCGGTGTTCACTATCAACAATCAGATCTGAACTTGATACATGTGGGGGTAAAATGTAATCGAAGTGGTTGTATTCACAAGCTCACGGAGATCGACTGAAGCAGCATTTATCTACTAACACTGATGTAAAACAAGAGCGTGTTCGAAGGCTACCTGGCGTATCTTCAGACTCCGTCTAAGACTTATGAAACACACACATCAATGAGAAAATGACAAATTTGTTCTCCCCAGTATGGTCGCCAATATGTTAGCGCTTGGAATTCACCTAGGCTGAGATAGACAAACTCTCAAGGCTACATCAAACCATTTCACCTCGTAGCTAGCCCTACGAGGTATGAGAAGGCTCTCTCGGGTCAGAATCGGTAGATCTTTCAAT